>QVOB01024392.1:0-15404 GCA_014839585.1 Pseudomyrmex concolor
CGCATATTATCATCACTTCTTCTATTTTTTCTGCTCTATGCGGCATAAAACCCAGCGCGGCTCAAATCCCGCAGTTACCCTATATATTTTGGGACAGCTTCCTCGATTTTATTAACGCGAGGAGCGTTAAATATGTCAAATTGTCATAGCCGCTTTAACTTTTTGACAAAGAGACGAGAGAAGAGCGAAAAAGTGACTTGTCTGGGTTACTTTTTGATAGTCTAGTATTATATTACTCAATCAACAATTATTTTTAGCACTTAATTAGCCATCGCATATCAACAGTCAACATGAGAGATTGATCTGATGAGTCATCTGTTACCGTGAATTGATTTGAAATTATTTTACAGCTTTTGACATATATCTCTTCCTCTCTTTTGCCTTTTCAATCTTTTAATTCTATCTTTCACGTAAGAAGTCTATTAAAAGCTTTTCATGTCGTTTCTAATACCATTAGCCGAGAGGTAAGATAATCGGTAGATACGGATGCCCACAGATCACAGTGGTACAACGCGCGCGAGCTACGGTTTTGTTCAATGGAAATGGAACTTCGTAATTAAATAAATGGCGGTGTCGCTCACGCTTTCTTTTACAAGATTTTTCTAGCTCTATTTTAAGAATTAGGTAAGATTCCATTTGTCAGGATAAATTTACCTAATGCAAAATGCTTTTCTTTGAAAGCTCATCTCATTTATGATGACACAGAAGGTAGAAGAAATAGAAAAGATAAAGTATTAACAAATATATCAAAGAATTAAGCTCTGTTACACATATTTATCAATTTCCATTTTTATACGTGTTTCTTTTAAGATTCGTGTACGATATAAAAACTGATGATTTGTTACTCTATTAGTCTTCAAAAATTCGAAGCATTACGTCCGCAGTTTTGTATAAACATTCGTCGAATTTTTGAAATATAATTGAATTAGTAGTTAATTGAAATGTGCATAATCTTATGCTTAAAAGACGTACTTTTATCTACGACAGTGACAATTCAGCCGTATCTTATGAAAACAGAATGATTTTTTATATAATGCTTGCAAAATTCCGAGTTTGGAGGCGGACACCGGACCGTGGAGAATACGCGCGTTAAAATTCGTAACAATGGAAAAATCCAGCAAACAAGGCAACATATTGTCGGCAAAAACGGATATAAAAAATCAGCGTGACTTTCTCTCGGATGAAAGACCGAAAGTACCTACTATCGTCCGACTTTATTAGCGCGATGCACAGATTTAATTAAAACAGGCACGCGGCTTTTGCACAATGGTACCTGCCGCGGTTGACTTAATTGAAAAGCTGCGCGCGGACCCGAGAAATAGTTAGTGTTGCGCATAGCCGAGAGTAATAAACGAGCGGGCGAAATGTGTTTGAATCCTTGCTTACATGAATACTTATGGAAACTGACTTGCGTGCGAGTCTTTAAAATAGTTTATCAAGTCCGCAAGTTTAATCGTCCGTTTCTAGCTCGATTGTTTTCTGTGTTTTCTTGCATAAACACGCTTGCAATGCGAAACATTTTCGGAAACATCTCGGAAAAGAAAACTTTTTTTTTACATATAATTATGCCAATATTCTCATTAAGTTAAACAACATGAGAGATATAATACATATATAATAATGTTTCAATAAATTGTAAATACATATAATTTCAATAAATTATTAATAAGCTGCTCATTTAAACTACATGAAAATAAAGTATTTTTTTAAAGTTACTCGACATTTCATAGTGTGAGCTTTGAAAAAATCAATTAAAAAATATAAATCATCTAATATAAATTCCTCAAGAGAAAATTATTCCACGAACAGCGTAAAATCGGAGATTTACGAATAATACGACAGCCTCCGGGAAGGCGCAACACCCATCGCGTGGAAAACATAAAAGGCAATGTCGCACTGACGGAAGCGAATGTCTGCGCGCGCGAAAGAGTGAAAATGGGCAGACGTGGTAGCTAGAAGGCGAGCAAAAAGAGAACATGCAGGAAGAGGAAGCTTGTTAACGGCCGAACCGAAAACCGCAGCTGCCGTAGCTCGGTCGCCGTTATTAACGAGCATTTCAGCTAATTATCGCGAAATTAGAGAGTAAAATGCGACCGCGCGTCGAGAGCGGTCCTGAAACGCCTCAATCGATAGTCGCCAATCTGGGAAATGGATTTCATCCCGTTGTTCGAGATGTTATATCCTGCGATGGATATCGACACTAGTGCTCGCTCTTCTGCCCTTCCTTTTCTCTTCCTCTTTCTCACCCTTTCTATCTCTTCTCTCCACGTATTCTCATCTCTTCGCTCCTTCTTTTTATACCTTTCTGTCTGTCTAAAACCGGCGAGCAAACCACTTTTCGCTTTTCTGAATGTCCATCACTCGGCTGATTATCAGTTTTATATTACGTCGATAATATCAAGCTTTCGCGCGGCGTCATCATTTTAAATATCACCATTTATCCCTCTTTGTTTCTGCATTTTAATAAAACAAAAATTCAGACAAAATAAAAAAAAACAATTGCTTTTTTCTTTTAGTTGGCAATATTTTGTTTATCAAAATTGACAAAGAACCTAGAAACTTTCTCATTTAACAGCTACCGCTATATTTATTTATCTTCCCGCGCTTTTCTCTTTCTTTCCTTCTCTTCACCAGTTTCTTATCCTTAAATCTCGAATATCCAGCATGGATTTTTCGCCGGAAACCAGAGGCTTTTACCGTGATCAAAATTTGTGAAAGACTTATCTCAGAGATTTACGACCGTGCCGATCTCTCCCGGCGACGTAACGAGCATAAAACATGACCGTGCTCATTAGTTTTGATGCGCCGCCCGGTACCTGCCTGCTCGCCTGCCAGGTCGTTCTTCGTTCTTTCCTCTTTCCCGGCGCTGTTTCTCTTCGTTCTTCTCTGTCTCCATCAGCGACGACACGCCGAAGTGGCTTATTTCCCGTGGGCCGTCCAAGTCGAATGGAAGTCTCGGCTGTATCCGACAGGAAAAGCATCACAACACGCCCGCCATTGTTTCAACGATATATATGTATATATGTGTATATATATATATATATATATATATATATTGTGTATATATATGTATATAAATGTGACAAAGCACGTGCTGTTCACGATATCGATTCCGTGTGTCAACAGTGCGCCGAGGGAAACACTCAATTATGCGATTATCGATCCAGATTGAATTATTTGGAAAATTTTCCGGTAGGATATTGCGTAAATTTATTGCGCGAGGGAACAATTTTCTTCGGTCTTACATGAAATATTTATTATAGGAAAATATATATAATGGAAAACACGATTTTCTCTCCCTTTACAGATGCGAGAATGAGATAACGTTCGAAACGATTCAATCGCAAATTTAATATTTGATTGTAAATTTGTTTTATTGAGAGAGAGTCAGAATGTATGTCGGGAATAAAGATACCCCAAAAAATGAAAATCGAGCTTGGTTCGGTAATATTTACCACGACTCGCATGAACAAAAGCGTGTCAACAATATTTATTTAAAAAAAAAAGAACACTACTACGTTATTAATAATAAATATTAATATTAATTGCTGCGTTCTCGCGAATAAAATTATTCCGTGCGATGTAATAATAAATGACTGAATTAATTATTACCGCCGGAAGACTCGGATACCTCGTTGCAGCTGCAACGCGGAATCTGCTCTGCGAAATTCCCATCAGGTCACGTTTTCTGTGAAATACAGAATTTCACGCTCGCTTGGGAAAGCGGATGGAAATAAAACGCGCAATCGATGAGGAAAGGAACCAATGACCCTATAACGTGCCGCTCATAGTCAGCCGTATCTGAAAAATATCGTGCCATTCGTATTAAAGCTCTGCGTTTGTTGCGCGGAATAACACGGGAGCATATGTATATAGAAACTAAATGACGGAAAATCAAATAGAATATTTTCTGGCGATCCATATCTAAACAAAAATTTAATTTTTCGTAATTATATTTATCTGAAATGACTGAACTCTAAATTTATCAGCCGTGTCTAACGTGTTTGTTTTGATGTGATTATATCTTTGGGAGCTTTCCGTCTCCCGTTCCTAATTTCTGCAACTGAAAATGGTGATGGTTTAGAGCGGGCACATTTCGTTTGTGCTTCGACGACAGGTCATTACGCACGCGAATCGATTGATAGACTATCAGGCCATAGACACGAACACATGTTAAACAGATGCATAATTTGATGGATAGATCCGCAATGAATATTGATCGATATGGACGTTTCGGTTATGAAATACGTTTGTGTTACGGCTTTTGGGAGCCCGTTTGACTTGCATTAACTCGCAATAGGTTCTCTTTGTGTTCTCTGTATGTCATCGTACGCGTATGTGCTTCTAGTGTTTCAAATGTTCGCCTATTTCATTAGTCGGCCTCTCGTAATTCTTCGGTCTCCTAGCGTTGCGTTTTATCTCTTTAAAAAGATGACATTTTTGATATATATATATATGTATACAAAAACTCAAGATATATTTTGTAAAAGATGACAATTTGATACACGTATATAAAAACTCAAGATATATATATATTTTTATGACAACCAACCATTCTCTTTCTTCTTCTCTCTGCTTTGATAGATCATCTTTAACAAAAGTTGTTCTGCACGCGTTATAATTCGGAACGAGCTTTATCTTCCCGCGCATTGCGCCAAGGTTTACACATACAAGCTATTATCGATGGTTTATCAAACCACAGATTTGCCGAGACGGCATCAGTCGCTTAATCATCCATCGGTTTACGACCGTGAATCAATCCGGCGAGGCGATCTATAAATACCCGCGCGCATAATCTCTCTAAAGTTTCTAAAACATCCCGTTGAAAGCCACTCGGACGCCAGGCGGATGCTTTCCGATGGTCGTACGCGAAAAGGAAGTAGGGCAAGTACGTATTCGCTCTCTGAATGGGCGTAGAAAGCGGATGAAGGTGGGCAGGGAAATCCGGGGAATGGAGCAAGGACACGAGGAAGAGAGGAGAAGGGAGTCATGAATATCGGTTTCCAATATAACGCACAGGATATATCGGCACGCGTTAATTCCAAGTATCTTCGATACTCTCTCCTCTGCAAGATTAGAAATTCTGTTTTGCTCGCGTATATATTACGCATCGCGTACGTCTTGGTGTTTGCTATGGAATGCAGTTTTCAGAAACATTTTCAAGAGAATTCTTAATCACGCGTCTAAATTGAATTCCTAGAAAAATAAAGTAGCGTCGATGATCTTGATAATTAACACAGTATCAGTATTTTTTTTTTTTTTTAACTATATCATATCTCGACACATCGGAATTATATCAGAGGACACACAGAGAGACGGTCGATATCGAAAACCAAGGTAAAGCACACAAGAGATCATCTCGCTTTCACATCGCATAACCGCGACATAACAACGATCTCTGTTCAAATCCGCATACGATCTGTATAATTCCCAGGGATCGAGATGATAGGATATCGCGAGCAGCATGTAAACCACCGAATGGTACCTGGATTATTGTTGGCCGTTCTGTTGTTCTTCGTGATAAGCTCTAGATTTTGCGCTCGTCCTCGGGAAGCATCCCTTGGATCGACTCGACGTGCAGTAAAACTACCCTTCTATAAATAGATTTATTGAGAACTTCTTTGTTTTAATAGTTTAAACTACCAAACAGATCGAATATAAACAGTCCTGAAAGTGAGTAAGTAAATTTAAATGTACATATTATACAAATTTTTATTCGCGAATTAACGTTGAATCGATTGAAAAGTAATTTTTCACTTTGAGTAATGTACAAAATAACGTCTTGAATTACATGTGTAAAAAATATGATATATTATAAATATGTAAAACTGATTTGATTGTAACCGGTGATGTTTCTCGATCGCGTCGTTTCGATGCAGATTACGATCTCGAAACGGACAAGATGATGATAACGTGCGCGAGCAATCGCATTATAAAAAGTCACGTAATTCAAACTTACGAAAAGTCTGTCGCGATATATCTATATGAAAATGTCACGATGACTGGAAAAGCCAAGTAGAAATGCGCCAAGAGCGAATATTTCGTGCGTCACGTCTTAAATTTTTGCGGATTCTTCCGCGTTTGCAACTTTAATCTCTTGACATACATGAGAATTTTGTAGCAAAATTGTGTTCCCGACTGTGAACGGAATTAAAATAGCACAAATGAAACAAGAATAAAAGATTAAAAAAATAAAATGTTATTACTAAACATTTAAACTTTGCCTTTTAATATATTGAAAAAAGAAAACTATGTATCATCAACTAAATATCAAAATGTTTTCCTATTTATGTACACTTACGAATGAATAACGCACGTCATTCGACGTTATTAATGTTCTGTGTTCTATCTTTTGCAACGTTTATTTTTCATTGTCATATTTTCTCTCGTTGTGTTTTTTGATCGAATTTCTCTCACAACTGCGCGTTTGATTTATTTGACAATAGAGATGTTTGTCTTTGAAATATTCCCATAACAAATCAAGGTAAAACGAAGTAATTATGTAAAGACAAGTAATGGAGAATATTCAGTTTGATTGTTTAGACAATTATCGACTGACTGCAAGCGAATCGCGTCTCGAGTCAAAATATATAATACACAAAGACGAATCCGATGCGGATGTGCAAAGCGAGATTGAAATATCAGTCGTATTAACCTAATTTCCTAATTGCGCTGAGCAAACGGTAATCAGCAATGTCAGTATCCGTTGTGAAATTTCATGATATCGATGAATCATAGGATTAAGTTATCTTCCAGACGCGAAATGCAACAATGTCTGATCGCTACATGACACTGAAAATATTATGATTATTATTTCCATCATTTCGTAAATAATTTCCGCGTGTTTACTCCACATTCTTAACAGCGACAACGTATTTTTTTTCCACAATTTCGAAGTGTCACAATTAGGTATATTTCGATAATTCTATGCGCGATTGTAAAGTTGAGAGAGATCAACATTTTTCACTTTACGTTTTTCGTGATAATCAATATGCAATGTTGCGCATGATTGATTACTTGTCACTTCTCGACCAACACAATACGATACATATGTATATATATAAGCCAACACGTTCGTTATATAGAACGCGAATAATATCAACTCGAAGACCGCGTTCGCGCATAGTTGAAACTAATTTCCCAAGAGGCTGCATCCTGATAACAGATTAGCTTGCAAACTTCAATAAGATGACACCGATCGGACACACAGTCGGGATCCCATAATTTTCGCTAATGATGACTACATTAACAGATTACGCCTGTACAATGGGATTTAACTAGTAGTGGCACACATTGTGCACATTCCTGACACATATCGCGCGTACGAAATACACACTGCAACACATGCTGTCCGTCCGAATAGCAAAGTAAAAATCTAAAAACACTTTGACGTGCAACTATTTAGAATTGTGATTTTATTTCGAACATTTATTCTCTCTCTCTCTCTCTCTCTCTTTCTCTCTTTCTTTTCTCTCGATCAAATAGCTGTGATCATTAACGTCAGTTAAATTTCGCGAAAAACCCGCTGGCATTCGATTTTGTTTGCCACCCTTTCCGGAAAAGGAGGAAACTTTAGCTCCGGTAAAACTTTCGTCTTTGAGTATCTGCCTTCCAGAAATTGCGAGAGTAGCTCAAATCAATTCACGATTTCCCGACGCTAACTTTTAGCGGAGCGGAGAGTGCACGAAGGTGTATCTGCAGGATAAAGCTGAAGTATAAGGGAGTCTATAAGTAGAGGTCGAGCGGAATGCGTCGGAGGAGAGCGATACACACATCGTGGCCTCAAATCGAAGTTAAAATATGCAAAAGGGAAGAAGATGTGCATACGGAAGAAGTCGATAAATAATGTGGTGTAGGAGGTAAATCCGAATCTCTCAGAACTCGCAAACTCGCACAAACACGCTAAAACTTCAAACGATGCAAAAACTTGCGGCATTTTGCAATTTTTGTATCTTTGCGTGACGTAAGAAACAAGTTTTGATAATAATTGACAGAAAATACAGAAAAGAAGACATCTCGACAAAATATTTTTAGCTTTACATACACTTTTAGCTTTTCTCGATATTTGCTGCGTTAAAGCAAATCTTGATAACATTTTACAATTTAAAGATTAAAGATAGATTTAATAAAATGTGTAATAAATTTAATAAAATCTCTCTACACAACCTGTATTTCAGGAAGAACGGCGGTTTTATGCGTCTTTCAAAGTTTTGCAGACGACCTCGTGAATTACAAAACTAATTAGAGCATTATGCTCAAAGATTTTCTTTAAGCGGATTAGTGATTATAGAAGAATTATATTATAGATCCATTTGTTCTCTTATAGTAAAAATATTTTTATAAGAGTTCTAACCATCTAGTGTGCTCGTAGATAAATTCACTTAAACGCGATACTTAGTTTGCATTATCAAGAAAAGACGTTATAAAAAATGGAAAACGATTAAGCTTCATCGTTTGTTTTTCTCTTTTTGATAATGATGAAACTTAAAGATATAAGATCATAGACAGAAGAGAAGACAAAAAAAATATAGTAAATCTGACTGGTGCATTGTTTTGAGTAATTTTATTTTGATGCATCAAATTAAAGTACAATTCCTAGACAACATTACAACGTTCTAAAGACATCTTCCAGATATGCAACATTGTTCTCTGAATTGGTTATTGTAATTGCTGTTTGATAAAGCAGGTACAATACAGATAAAAGTACCTGAGAAGTATGTTTTACTATTATAATTGAGTCGTCTTTTAAATTTGTTTGTTTTATCTCTTGAATAGATGTCATTTCACCTGATCATTTTTATTCAGTCAGGTTTTTTTTGTTTGGTTTTTATTTTCTTTGATTACAAAACTGCATGATCAACAATGAGCAAGAGACTCAAAGGATGTACATCCTTGAAATTACTAGCTGTAGAATAGAACATAAAACTATGATATCCTGAACATACGAAGATATATATCCTACAAGCAACAATGTAGTTCCCAGTTTATCGCTACATATTATTTTCCACTTTTACCGACCTACGTATCCTCTTTTCACGATAGGTGTCAGGATCATCGCAAATCAGCAACGATGAGTTCTTCCTGCATACGTGTGGAAATGGCGATCGCCAATTTTCCCAACTAATCCATTGCTGGCGACATTTTTTTTATCGGCGTGTCATATATTTGCATCGATGTATTATCAGCATTTGGCTGCGCAGCGATAATATTTCTATTTACGTTTGTGGAAAAATCGTGTAGCGGCGCGTAATGAGCTTATGATAATTAGATCGCGCGACACGCTATATTGCGCTCTTTGCGCCGTTACGTAAAAGCGAAGGACGGCGTCGGGCTAAAAATAGACGTGCAAGAGTCGCGTTATTTGTGCCGTTTCTGTCGTCATCCCCAGTTCCCATCGCACGTTTGTCTTTTTCGCGCTCTCGCCGTTCCCTGTCGCCGCCGCCATCGCGGCCGAAAAAGAAAGCCGCGGGAACAATGGCGCGTATCACATTCCATTGGTTTTCCTCTCAAGGTCAGCCAGCCAACCGTTCGGATTCAATTCGAATCGTCTTTAATGCTTCTCGAGCTGGGTATCGAGGCTCTCGCATACCTGGCAGTGGTTCTCATATAGCTCTCGTGCTCGCGCCATGAAATGGCGTGCAAATTTTGACCGTTGAGTTACCTTGAATAACTCAACCGTGATGCGAGTCACGATTTTCGGCCACACAAGTTTATTTCTGAAACCAAACAAAACAGTCTGTAAAAATAGTCCGCGTTCCGATTTGTCTCAATAGTGGCTCTATTGGGCAGATTAATGGTATAATTGGTGGAACAATATATAATTTCACTGCTATTCTAACAATGACAATCTTAGCTGTTCGAATGACTTATCCTTACGATTTTTAAATTTCATTTTTACAACTCTTCCATATTGATTTACTGTGTATTTACGAGAATACAAGGACTCTGGTGCTGACATCTTTATTCAATGGCAAAAGGCAGACTTGAATGACGCGGAAAATCAATAACGTTTAAACAATCGAAGCAAAACACGCGGTAGCTTTGTAAATTCCACTGGCTGGAAATTCCAAACCAAGTAGGAGCATATTTGAATGTTTTCGTTTATCTCTGAGACATCGCCTAATGAGGATCACGTAGCTAGGATCAATAAACCAGTTGCAGGGATCACCCGTCCAGTTTGCTCAATTGGCATTTTCATAGATTGCCAACCGCTGAACTGGCGGACGTGGCAAAAAGACCGTCGACTCAGAGACAGTCTTTACATTGGTCGGCAGACGGTTAGGGCGCAGCCACACGCACACGGCCATATAGGAGCCGGAAAGTATGTGTAGATCGCGGTTGCCGTGAGTCTTGGGGTAGGGCAGTGGAAATTTCCACTGTGCCCGCTGGGACGGTCAATACTCTCTCCGTGCCGTAACGCGCACCACGCGACGGTTATCCGGATTACAGGGAGTTTCAGTTATGACCGACACGCGCATCATTACGGCTTCTTGCTTCCAGGGAATCCCCATTAGGAGGTCTGAATTTTCGATTAGGTCGGTCAAGTGTATTAGGTTTAAAGGACTTCATGTTATTTTGATTTGAGATTAGAAAAACCAAGCCATTCTATAAAAAAATTACTTGCAGTATTGGTTTTTCATGTTTTATAAAAAGAAGAAATTGGTAATGTTGGTATCCTTTATGAATTTTTCTAAAATTCCATTATTACTCTAGCTCCAGTTGTAAAACTTCCAAGTGAGAGATCCGGAATATATCAACTTTAGTAAGATGTTGTACTTTTAATTGAGTTGGCTCTAAGGTGACAAATATATCGAAAATAAACTCTGTTGCGTCTTCTGGTCATTGTGAACAGAAATATAATAGATAAGTGGCTGGGATCCACGAGATATTCAAGTGTAACGTGAGCGCATAGTGATAAATACTCCACGACTGCTCGAATATCGAACCGATCCCAGCACCATCTCGACGTCACCGCCAGGAATCGGTTCCGAGCTGAGATCGGTAAATTTGACGAGCCACCCGCGGGTTTTTCACAACGGGTGGAGACAGGTCGAGCACTCACGCCAAGCGTGACCGACGAGCACATTATTTCGAAGTGATGCAACGTTACCCTACACCGAGATCGGCGGTGTATTTTTTGGCAGCCGATATGTTAAACCGTCGATCGATGTGCGAAATGCTTGCTTTATCGTTCCGCTCTGTGCCGCATAGATCAGCTAGGGAACATAGAAATAGCTCATCTAAGCTGTGATGAGTGATCTTGTATGAATTTCCTTTTATGACGATTTCCGGGCGAGGTTGCGCCGGTAGACTGCCAGCGCGTAGCGCGAATTCAATTGTGGACTCGGAAGAAGAATTTATACTCGCAGTACTTCCGTCGTAAAAATCCCGTTCTCTCAGAAGAAAGGAAAGAAGAAAACACACACACACACACACACACACAGAGTGAACACTTACTGTCATACTTAATGAAAGCGATAGTAGTTGATGACTACTGCTCAAGTTATCTGCGTTTCCTTTAAATGATTAGTAGTATACTGAAAATAGATACGAGTCTGTATGTTTCTCATTTGTCTTTTTCTATTCTGTATTTTAGTTAATCAGGCAACGTTTTTTATCTACGATTTTTTTTTTTTTTTATCAAAACTAGGCTAAGACAGTTAATCAAAAAAAATTTCTTTTAAAAATAATATCGGTAGTTCAATTTTGAGACGTGCTTAAACCGTGTCTCTTCTCTTCCAAGATTCTCGGTGGAAAGCGACGAAGTAATTTTAGAATCCACCTCGCTGCATTTCCAAAGAAACTTAGTCTTTCGCATCGGGTTGCACAGTACCTATAAAGTGTGTACGTGCGGAATACGCTGCTGCATCCGCCTATCGATCGCAAGACAGCCAGCAGTCTCGTGCGTCTTGTGTGTGCGTTGAAACTTTTCGAAACATATGACAGGCGGTAGCTATTAATTGTGGCGTAAAGGTCGTAGGTTAACAAATCGCCTGACAGGCGCCAACGTCGTACTACGTTGTTTATTGGTCGCAGTTAATCAGCGATTGTCGCACGACACATATCTATGTACGTCAGTAAACGTCATCAAATAGAACGCTGCCGTTCTTCGCGAACATGAATGAAGCGCATGATGATGATTAAATAGCAGAAAATTAGAATTAGGTTCCGTTCGTTTTAATCTCACAAAAATACTTGGCAGCCGTCTGGTTGGCGGCGGCTGTTTTAGATAGCGTGCGAATAGCAGAAGCTGGTGTTATGTTGAAAATCCACGAATCCCGGTGGACACTGAAAGCCAATCCGGCTCGAATTATCACGAAACTGATATAGGGGGGAGAGAATAAAGACCGGTATAAAAAGCGATTAATAACTGGAAATGGAAATCGCGTTGCGTAACTGCTCACCGTCGCAAGAAATTTTTATAAAAAATACATCAAACATTTCATAAAACTTGAAAGTTTGCCAAATGTCAATGTATGGGAGAGTTGCGAATTGAAATTTATTTCTGCAGACGAACCGAATACTTTTGATTTCCAGATGTACATATATTCGCAAGTTTTAAAGTTTCTAAGGTACAAAGCGGTGTTTCTGAAGAATAAAGAAACACGAGAAATAAAAATATATCATCTGCAAACAGGTTTGTTTTATTACAAGTTAAGAAAAACTGCTGTAAAATAAATATGGCGTCACGTTGGGGACGGAAATCCATTTGAATGACTCACGCGGTCATTGTAAGAACATGACGGTATAAATTTGAGCCAGGAGAAGCGTCAAATATATTCTATTCAAGTGAAGCGAGCTTGAAAGACAAGATTTCTCCATCGCTTTGGCATAGCGCAGACTTACTGCGCAAAGAAGTTTCTGCAAAAGAAACTCCAATTAACTAGTAAAACTAGCAGTTATATGGGACATAATCAAGACATCTTTAAATAGCTGTTTTTTTGAGAGTGCATGCTCTTTCCTTTTTTCTCTTTTCTTTCAGTCGAGTTTTTATACGCTCTTTTTGAGAAAAATAAATTTTTCTTATAAATGACTTATAATTTACATGTATTTTTATATTAAACAAAAAACTACTTGACTCGTGACAAAGCATTGAGTTTTTAGCAGTTTAGAAGAAAAAAAGCATTACTCATGAATGTCAGCGGAAAGACGTTATTCTAATATTGCTCTCGTCATTCTCGCAATTACATGTGCAGTGTTTATTTCAAAGCGTCAATTACTTTTCATATAGTCACGAGTAGACATGTTCGATAAAAAACTATGCAGAATTTCACATGTACTAACAAATAAATATAAAAGAATTTCTAGGTTCTCGATTAGTCAAATAAAACGAATTAAATTAGCTGTAATATTGGATCATTAAGCATGAAACTTGACAAATATATACATATATTATACACATATATTAAACATATATATATTATAGTTTCATATTTTTTAATAAACCAATAAATACAATATTGATATAATCACTTGTGTAGAAATAAAGATAGTTCATTAAAAATTGTTACATAATAATATGTTTGAATAATATGTTTTCGAATAAAACAAAATAAATACAAAAAGATTATACTTCGGCAAATGCGCAATATTTCTGAGATGTTGTTTATGATGGCACAGCATGAATGATATAACACATAATTCTATAGATGTAAGATAGTAATTATTAGGCTTCTCTTGTTATCTAACAAAAGCGCGGCGCCACGCGTAAGTCCGAGGGCTATTCATCTTCAGAAATGCAAAGTTGTGCGCAGTAGAAAAACAAGGCAAAAGCCTAAGGCAATACTCGTGACTGAAAAAAAAAAGTCAACAATAGCATTCTCTCGTTTGCTTCCAACTGTATTTTGTAAAAAATTGTAGACATCAACCTGACGTAATTACATGCAAAGAGCCGCGCGTTGTAATACAGTTAGTTATAACGAGAACGAACAAAATATATAAAATATAAGAGATATAAAACCGTTAAACGATAAAAAAAACTCGACGAGATAAAACATTGAAAAAAACACAGCTACGCGCGATAGAAAATATAAAGTGCCCCAGACTGGCGCCAATATTCCTATAGTCGCTGCGTACCAATGCAATTGTGCGCGTATGTATGCAATACATGTACAGAGCGTATATCAGTAACGCATTGCTTATCGACATTTCCGTGTAGAAACACGAGATACTAGCAATTGAGAGTAAGACCTTTGTGTAAACTCTGTACAACACGATAATTTTTGGTTCTGCGTATCACGAGAACCAACCGCGGACAGGCGATTACTTAAAATCTCGCAATTTTAAAACGGTGAATGTTAACGTAAATTTTTGTGTCGCTTTACTTAGCAAAAATCGCAAGTTTACGCGCTGACAGCAAAAAAACAAAATAACAACGTGATATCGTTCTGCTCGTTGTTTCTGCATTACTGCGATACGTGACCTCCGTCAGCGAATAAAGAACGAATAATCCATTCACAGACGCGCAATTCTTGCCTTTACAAGTCTCTTTATAGTCTTAATAGAGCGAACTGTATTGTTGCTAGCCACTTATGGAATGTTTTCGTGTACTTCGAACTCGCATAAGTCACGTTTGTTCTTTTTGTGAGAGAAACAAATATCTACTGTAAAGAAGCTTCGTGATTTAAAATTCCAAATCCCACTAAAGGAAGTTTTACTTTTCTAAAACTATATAGCGTAACGCTATCTGAATATTCTCGATAAATACTGTATAATATACTTTAACGATTAGTATTTTTATATTGATTGACGGAATTATAAGGTTGATAAATATTTCTCTCTCCAACAGATCTTTCTTTTTATCTACAAAAGAATAGTTAGTAAAAGATTTAATTTTTGTTTAATCTAAAAAGTCTCGAACTTCTTAAGAAAAAATTCAAGTTTTCGATAATAAAATTCTTAGTTACGATTAATTTTTTAAGCTTGCGTATAAGAACAGATAACGATAATATGACGCGTGTTTTTGTCCTTCTTTCGTTTAAAAACACAATATACACACCCGGCATTTGTCACGTGGTGTTTGTTTATGTGCGTTGAGGCCCACGTGGGCACGAATGACTACGTGCTCTCTCTCTCGTCTACGAGCGCGGCCAGAACTCGAAAGCGCGGCCGGGTCTGCACGATAAAACATGGTCTGTGAAAGGGCGTCTTTCCAGAGAGCGAAAGGCGTTGGTTGTGTTTTATCGTACGAGCCGGCCGCGTGTTGGTTGGCGTCGGTAACGCAGGCCGCCTGAAATTGTGTGGAAGAGCTCGAAATCATTCACAGATGTCATCAAGCTAATTGGCTAGCTTGAGCTGTCATCGGCGGGCGACCGCGTGGCTGATCGGCACCCACGTGGATCTGCAATTGCCGGTAGCCGAACACGATTGACAATTAACTTGGATTCTTCATTTCGATATATCGC
>QVOB01024393.1:0-25883 GCA_014839585.1 Pseudomyrmex concolor
TTTTATTTTTAACTATATTCTCTCTTCCCCGACAAAAAGATGTTGAAAATAGTTCAATAAGCAAATTAATCTAACAAAAGCGAAAAAAAAAGATGCATTTACAATTTTACATCATTGCTTATCTATTTATGTCGCAGCACACAAAAATCACGATATGCCGCTGCAGAAGGGAGAAGCAAGACGCCGCTTGATCGCCGATGTCGCGGCTAACGGGACATAGCTGTAGACGGAGCGGAGCGACGTGCACACGCGGCGCCGCTCACACAAGGCAACCCAGGCCAAGAATCGTCCTATCGCATGCCGCGCGCGGTTCCACTCGCGGAAGGTCAGTGACAGAAAAGCGGGCGTCGCGCCGCGGCGGCGAGGCCGCGCGCACGTTGCTTCTCCCAAAACAAAGTCATCGGCCTTTATGCGGGGGATCCCGGCGCCGCGCATCCGCCCACACGGGGATGATATTCCCGTGCGGCTCCAGGGGTGGGTTCAGTATTCTCGCGGAACCGACTCTTGTCCCCCCTCCGACCACTGCGTCATGTATTCCAGGGTTGGTGAATGTGCGCCGGGGCGCGTGCGTGCGAAACCGCGAGGGCGCTTCATCAGTGGCAGCCACTGCGCGTTATTTTCGTCAGCGGATTCACCGTGGAATGAGATCAGTATGCTAAATTTATGAACGAGGCGTGAGGCAGCAGCAGCAGCAGCCAGCCAGCAAGCAAGCAAGCACACGTACGAAAGTGCGAGTGAGCGAACGCCCTCTACACGTGTCCTGTAGCGCCGCTATATCGGCGCTCACTGAGCGTGTCGCGGTTTAGTATGTCGTTAAATAGTCCCCCCCCGCGTGCCGCGGGAGGGCCCAGGACCGTATTGTAGGAGGGCGCTTTCCGAGGTCGAAAGCGCTACTTATCACAGATTTTTCAATACGCATGTGCGTTTAATAATTATGTCTTGCTGCGACTTGAGAAATTATCAGAACAACTTTTTAAATGAATCGTTAAATATTTTCTATCCTGTAGATTTTATCTTGTTTTGTGTCTACATTTTGTTAATTGATTTGTTTATCTCTAAAGATAGACTTTTGCTTATTGTTGTTCTCATAGTAAAAGATTTCTCGAAGCACGTTATTTTCGACAGCACGTTTTTTTCCAAGAACGACAGAAAAAAAAAGAATGGTTTTTGTGTATGTATATTTTATATCCCAACTTAACTCGCACAAATCCCCTCACGCCGTGATGGTCTATGTTTCTACTCGACGTCAGATTTCACGAGGCCATTCCCGTCATCCTTTTCGCGCTAAAATTGCGAGTTCGCGGTAACAACCCGGTTCCGAGTATACTTTTCTTGACTTTCGTATAATGTAATTTGAGCGTGGGCGCAAAGCAATTTATTATTATTATAAATCTGCGTGAAGTTTCCTTCTGTTTTATTTTTTCGAGCTTGTTAAAACGAAACATGTTTGACAATCGCAACTCGTTATATCCCGTGTGTTTTTAAAACACATTGCGTCGCGCAATGCAAAGGCCGCGGCGATAACTGCGCTTCATTACTCATAACGTGCAGATATACTTAATAGCACAGCTCCAAGGTACACTCTCTCAAATGTGCGCGGCTGTGTAACGTTACAAAATATTCATCGTTCGCCATCTCGTCAATTAACGTTGTTGTAAATGAATTTACACATTTCATAAAAAATAGAAATGAAAAATATGTAAAAATATATTTGTTTGTAATTTCTTCCATTTCCTTTTTTTTTTTTTTTTTTTTTTTTTTTTTTTTTACTGATAAAACCTCATAATTCTCATTATTCTTGACATTCTTTTGTGTGAATTCAAAATTTATTTTTTTTTCCAAAAATCGACGTTAGGCCAGTTTCTTGCCGCGTCAAAGATTTTCTGGCTTACATTAATCGCAAAGAATAATAATCGGAGGTGTCCACGCGCCACGGGCAGGTTAATCGCCTTCGGAAAGTAGCCTTATCGCGCGTTAAATATGCGCACGTGCGCGACTAATGAACTGAGCGCGTGCGTAAGTAAGTATGCATATATAAGTGTGAGACGTATTGCGCGCGCGCGCGCTTGAAATGAAGTTTTTATATTGCGAAAGATTCTCCGATTGAAGATGTCTTTCTGCGGTCAAGTGTCGACCGGGAGACGCCTTTTTATTTACGGATATAACACAGCTGCGACTGTGCCGCGTGTGTGTGGTCGTCGAAATATTATCTCGCGCGAAGGATATATCATCAAGGAATCATCAAATTGTGCACGCTCAAACAGAAAGAACATTTCCGTTGATAAACATTGAAACTGAAGGATCAACTGTACGCGGAAACGGATATTTTTCTCAAATGTCTCATAACATTCGCGCGCACGCAAAAACTAAAAAAAAAGAAATTGTTTTTCAAATTGAAGCAATTAAAAAAAATTATTAGCCGGTATTCGCAAGAATAAGTATTTGATTTCAAAGATGTCGCGCATGTTCGAAGTCACTTGGAGCAGCGTCCGAACTCATTTGTTACATGTCGTTATTGTTAATTTTAATTTTCTCGATATATCAATCCATTATAAAAATTATCGTATAAATTATTGATAAATGTAATTTTCTCCATAGATTTCGAACGCGCAAAGAATGAGTTTTGCAGATCAGTTAGTTATTATTCATTTCAATACGTTCCGAGCCGCAAGATTGCCGTAAGTACCTACACCATAATCTTATCAGCGGGAGTGTTCGCCACCATATACACGGAGACATCTAAATATGTGTATTTGCACTTGGATGGCAGTGCGTTCGAGATATCGCGTACGTCATGTGCGAACACGAATCCTTCGTGCATGCGGGGCAGTTTCGCGTCACGCGACTGACGCGTGGAGAGAGAGCTCCTATATCCGTGAGATAAAGGCCGTGAATTTGCATAAGGACACAAGCGTATAACAACGTAATCAGCGAGATACCATATTGCGCGCGGAGCGAAACTTGCTTCGGATATTTCACTCGTTCAATTCAATTTCGAAAATACAGTAATTATAATAATTGCGAGCGGTTATAAATGATGACGAAAAAAATCGATGATTTGTATCTTCGCGATATGACGTTTCTTGCGCACGTTCAAGTACACGAGGCCGCGTGAGAATCCTCACGGATCTGCTCTCTTCGATCGCGGATTATCAAGGGTTCTGGAATTTCCCGTCACGTAAGTAGGCAACACACACACACACACGCACGCGCGCGCGCGCGTTGAGTCTCGGAACTCGACGGTTTTTCTTATCACAGCGGCGAAATCTAAAAACCCTCACTTATACACATCGTACATAAAAAGATCAAAAGAAGTCGTCACTGTGTTAATATAAATTCGCGCAGCTCGGCGAATATTGTTGCGAGCCGCACTTGTTACAATATCCGCTACGTGAGCGCGAATCGAACGGCGAATAGTATCGCATTTCGTTTAAACTTGTATAAATCGACACTTTGACTCACTATATATGGAAAACGTAATGAAAATAAATTTCGTTCATTTTCGTGCGTGCAGCTTTTTACTCGAAAAAGCCTTCTCCGTAACGAGGAAGTTTTAAGAATGTGCTGTTCGATGAAACGAGTTGTTGCGACGACAGAATCTTTTTATCGATCGTTTCCGACACTTTTTCCGCAGTATATAAACGCCGCCCGATCGAAGAGACGCGCTGATCTTCCTCTCGTTCGCTGTGCAGTTTCCAGCGCTTTTTAATCAGTGACTGACGCGGAGCGTCCGGCACAACGTTCAAATGCGGCTTTGTAGTCGACCTCTTTTCTTTCTTTACCCGCGTGTAAGTTCGTTTTTACGACGCAATTTCGGAATTTTACGCGAAATGCGAAAACTCACAAGCGGCGCGCGCGCGGCGTTTATAGAACCGAGTGCGCGATTTTGCGCGAAATCGATCTGACGAGGCCGCGAAAATGTTTTGCGCTCGAATAGCAGCTCTCTGTGACTGAATGTCGACTACTACTAGTACTACTGTACCTGCGGTTTGCAATATCGCAGGACGCGCAAAGCGCGAACGAAACCAACCTTTACGCGTCTCTCTCTCTCTCTCTCTCTCTCTCTTTCTCTCTCTCAACGCTATCTATTTCGATGAAAACGTTAATTTAACAACATGTATATATACCAGCGATTTCTATTTTGCGGATAAAACAAACACGCGGTAGCATCTTGCGAAATTAAAACGTTGCTCTCGATCGCTAAATATATTTACTGACTGTATTTTGTGATATATATTGTTTGTTTCAATTATACTCGTTAAAGCATAAAGACTGAGAGGTCGAGTCGATATCGACTTAGCGCGATGTAAAAGATGCGTGTTGTTGATTAAAAGCGAACGACAAGCGCGGCTCGCGCAAGTTCAGTGTTACTCGCGATGATATCATCGGGCAATGATCACTGTTATTAATATCACGTAAATAGCTTCGTCATTTTCGTAAGATCTCGCTCGGCGAAATTTTAACGTTAAAAATTGAAGTAAATTAAGCCGTTTTATTCGATGGACTCGTGCCAGCTAATCCGACGATTTCGCTAGAGAGACAGAGTCCAAAACAATGATTGCCAAACGCTTTCTGATCGTGTTACGTGATCGGCGACAAAAGAGGAGAAATGTTTTCTTCCGTTTCTCATTGAGAGATCTTGAACAAACAACGTGCTTATTCAAATATCGTTTCTGCGATGATAGCACGATGAAATAAAAAAAAACCGTGAAATTTGTAACGATGATTTTAAACTGATTAGTATAACCTGAGAGAAATTATACCAAAAAAGTAGTAGAATAATCAAATTAATGCAACAAGAATTTTTTATTCTATTATTCTCATTTATCCCATCCGAGCGAACGATTTAAATGATTTATAATATATTTATATAATCTCAGAGAAAAAAGAGAGAAAGAAAGAGAGAGAGAGAGAGAGAGAGAGCATTATTTGTTGCGTCCACTGTGCGCGACCGTCCATTAAAATGCGCGTCCGCGATCGGGTGTATACGTATATATATCGATCACAAGTCAGAACTCATAAAAATTCATCCGATTCCGGAATAAAAATGCGTCTCGTGAGTTTCGTTAAAGTTTAAATGAGACGCGCGCGCTTCTCCATTCCGTCAGCTAGTGCAAACTATTAAACTACGAATCCACTTTGCAAATCTCTCACGATGTTTTGCGAAAGTCGCGCGGGAACAAATATATATTTGCGCCGCAATCAAAATAGATATGTTTACACCCGCGATCGGCAAGAAACTGTACACGCGAACTAAATGCCGACATTATTTATCGCGCGACGACAGTACAGCGTAGTAGTTTTACATTTATGTATATATATTGCAAGAATATTGAATTGTCTTGCAATTTTAAATTTTTGCGTTCTTCCAAGAACGTGCTGGGGTTCCTTCCAAGAACGTGCAGTCTTAATCACCGATTATTGCCAGTCATTGCGCATGTATACAAAGAGAATTTCTTGATTATCTCGAACGGCGCGCGATTCCCGACTGGTTCGCGCGCGCGCGCTGAGAGTTGCCGATATTGGCCGTGTTCCAAACTCGTAACAATCGCCTTGACGACAAGATTTTCTAGAACTTGTGACGACCGGCGATTAATTTGCATTCCGCCGTTACGCGCGAATATCGGCAGCGTTTGCCTCGCTGCTGCTTGCTCGTCTCGATTCCTCCCGGCAAAAGTTGACACGCCGCGCGCGATCGCAGAAGCGATGCGAAAATTCCGTCGCAACAGTTGTTGCAAGTCGCGCCGTATACATCGCCGCGCCAACCTATAAATAATTCCTAATCCACTGATCGATCGTCTTTTCCTCTCGCACGAAGCGGCTCCGTCGAGCAGAGAGGCGATCGTCAGTAACCCTTCGGCTTTTTATCATAACATGCGAATGAAATCGCGCGCGGGATTAAGTCATATGCGTAAGTCTTTTATGTTTGACCCTTCAGCGCATAATGCGTCGCGCACGAGGGCGCTATTTAAACGGTTTTAATTACACGCGAGAACGTTTTGTCAGCGTTTCGAAACGGTATTCTCTCTCTCGCTCGCTCTCTCTCTCTCTCTCTCTCTACCTTTCTCGATCGGCTTTAATTATTTTTAACAAACTAGCAAACACGATATTTTAACAACACAAAAGATACGTAAAATATTGGATTTTCAGTGTTTTTATTTCCGAATAAGAGCTAAAATAAATAAAGAGTTATAATTTTTATTTTTGTTAGAATACTGAAATATATCGCTATAAATTTCAAGTTACAAATTCATGTAGATCATTTAATTTCCATTTAATCGGTATTATCATAAAAATTTCACTTTGTGTTTTTAATATGTACAATTAATTACTCTCGGAAATTCTCGTTTTCTCCGCTTTGAGCGGAGTTAATAACTACATTTTTATTCACCTGTAAAAAATGTGATTATCAATCGAAGCTGTTTTTCTATATCTCCCCCCCCTCTCTCTCTCTCTCTCTTTTGCTGCTGTTATGTTTTTTTTCGAAAAACCTTGAACTACGTTAGAGTGAATCGAGCAGCGGAGATTTCTCGCGTTATCGTAATCGCAAAAAGATAATAATAGAATATAAGAAGCTTATCCGTTTCTCTGATGAACATAATGTATTTCAGAAACTTGAACACTAACTTTTTACGACGCGAACGTTTGTAAGAATAATAAATAAATACGAAATGGATAAATATAGAAATAAAGTTTATATAATATGGAGTTATAATGACCAAAGCCCTCAGGAATGGATAATGAGAGGTTTCTATATGAACAACCAAACGTGTTTTCTCAACAAAATCTGCACAGCCGCGGCGGATATCGAATTGTTTTGGCGAGCGACATCAGGCGGAAGGAAGAGAACCGCGACTGCTTCTAGGTTGAAGACTACTTCGAGCGGCCCACTTTCTTTACTTTCACGCTACCGTTCTTCTTTCATCGCGTTTGCCAACCGGGCGCTTCGGCTAACTCGACGACACAAGAACCACGAGAAGAGGCTCCTACACGCGTGTCGACACTTGCTGTGTTGTTACACGTACATCTGGACAAAATCGCGTTTTCCGTACGCAGTTTTTTACATTGAGCAGTCAAATTATTCGACGAAGAAAGTGAAAAACAGTTTCTTGCGAAGTAATTTAAATGATTTCCGCGCGCAGATAAAAATTAATTAATTAACTTCAAATTGACTTCTTAATGCGAGTTACATACAGATAAATATAACAAATAAAGATTGAGACGCGACAAATCGTTCTATTAACACTTCAAGGTAATAAAAAGAGAGAGAAAGAAAGAGAGAAGAGACTTGCACCTATTGAGGAATTTAACCGCCGATATATAGCGGGATGCATTCTGTGCGCACTCGAGACGGCCAGCGTCTTCGACATGCAAGCGCGGCGTCGAACAATTTCTAACGGGTTTTCGTTTCCCCGACCGCATCGGAGAAGAAGAGAATACGTAGCCTGAAGGTTAACCCACGTTCGTGAAGCAAGAGCGTGCGATGTGCTCGTCGCTGCTGCTGCTGCACTTCTCATCCAAGAATCGTGTCCGGCCGCCCCGCAAATGAGAACGGATGCATGTGTTTCGCATTAATCAAGAAACACGCACACGCGCGCGCGCCTTTTTAACGCGAACGCGTCACGGCGACGCTCGCGTGCCATTATATGCGTTCCGTCGCGGCGAAAAAAAAAAAAAACAGTACAATATTAAATATCGCTCGGGTGCACGCGTATATAACAAATTATTTGTGTACGTAATTTTGTTGTATCCAATACATGTATGCGTGTGCATAAATATTGATTCAAAATTGGATAATAACATAAACAATAATATTGCACCAAGTGGCGATAAGCGCGTATATTTTATACTGCTAGATTAAACACCAGTGAAAAATAGTCGGCCGACAATTGAGCCACTGGTCACGATTTGATACCCCGTTTTGCGGGGATTGTTTATTCCGCCGCTTTTCTTAAGCTCCGCATAACTTGTTCTTGCTACGTTCGCCGCTCGTCCGGTGTCTTTCCGCGCTGCGAAAAGTTGAAATGAACTCGCGAACAGCTGTACTTAATCTCGCTCCAAGGTGTGTGTGTGTGTGTGAGAGAGAGAGAGAGAGAGAGAGAGAGAGAGAGAGAGAGAGCGAGAAGGTGGCTACGCCCCTGCGAAGTTGTCTCAACTTTCGAGCGGTAGTGTACATCGGTCGGCGATCGATGCCGGATGCCATTTTCGAATTCGAATTCCGGCCGCGAACGAACACCGGAGAAACACGTTGAACCTCGAATTATTCCAAGTTACCGACGCGAGTCGACCGTCCCAATTCGACGGTTCTGTAAGTTATATCGCACGAGTACGCAAATAACTTTGCGTGGTCGGGCTAGAGGTTTCGGATTTTAAAAAAAGGAGACAAATGTGCGCCCGCCCGCCCGCCGATGCGTGTAAAAGCGATATCTCACGTGCGAGTTCGAGCACCGGAAGTGCGTTTGCAACATGGCGTTTTCATCGTAACGCGCCCGCAGAGGGTTAACGAACGAGGGGAAGGAGGAAGCCGCGTAATTCCAACTTGGAAAGATCCTTCCTTGTTTAACATCGAAGAAGAAAAAGACAATTATCACGTACAGATTAAAAATAAATAAGTTTGACCGCAAAAAAGTTGCATCACCTCGCAAATTAAACATTCTAAAACAAAAGTTTCTCTCTCTCGCAGTTCATAATTACCTTAGCCGAGTGCAATCTGACCCCGTTTTACGGTATCGAAAAAAAGAAAAAAAAAGTTTTTTTTTAACAGAGAAAACGCTGCATTATTCGTGCGCGTGCGAAAAGTATCATCGAGCGATGTAGTAATTAATACGCAGAGTATATCCAAGTGAGGTACGTCGGAATGCGGAACGCGGCTATTTTTCTACGGCGGCGTTTACCGTCGATGATTTTATTGTATGAAGTAATGGATTTCTATCGGCAAAAAAAAAAAAAAAAAAAAAAAAAAAAAAAAAAAAAAAAACATATCGAAAGCTGTTATTGCCACGTTGTGAAATGTTAACATTTGTTTTACATACTTCGAGATGAACTTTACGAAACGCGAAGGAACAAAAGTTTCACGAAAAAGTGCGCACCGATATCGTCGGCAGAAAAGTTTGAAAGTCAATGACCGATATATATATATCCTATATCGTGATTTTTACCACTACTTACGTGGATCTTATCGATAACAAAGAGAGAAGACGTTATCGAACAAAGAGCTATTGTACAAAAAGATCATTGTCTACGATGTTATTCCTGTCTCACTGTAATTTCGTTCGAATATATTTTAATTTATATATTTACAAGTGTTGTAAGAATAATAATAATGATCTCGTGTCACTTCTTTTTTTTCTCGTACATCCAATCGCGAATTTCCTCTCGCGAGAAAACACGTTGTGTTTCCGATTTTCAGTAAAAAAAAAAAAAAATCAGAAAATCGTTACGTTCGCGCACAAAGCATTTCTACTAGTTCCGAGAAATTAATATCGTCGATGACATCGATTGCGTTACAAGTATCGGGAATCGATGACGCGGCGAAACTCTCGGCGATCGATCGCGATACGTCCCCCGCGCGCGCGGCGTTGTGATAGCGATTCGGAGTCTTTAATGGATGACGTCAAACTCAGAGAATACACGCGTTTCACCGCGTAACCGATGTAACAATGCAAATTGGACGCGTACAAGACGCTCGTGTAACGTTTAATATGTTGCCTTACAACGGCATAAAGACGTATTTTGCAATGCAGAACGCCTTTTTTTTACGTAAGTTATTCTTTCTCCAAAATTCCTCTTACATTTTTCATCGTTTTCTCTCTCTTGTCACATCTCGTTCGACGATTTATGGACACTTTTTTTTCTAAATATTGTAAAAAAAAAAATAAAAAAGAAATATATAAAAACGCACTACCGTGCAAAAGATATTGAAAAGCGACTGCGCATTGTCCTTCTGACGCAAGTGAACATAATGCGTAGTGCCGGAAAGAATGCAGGTTTGTCGAACGTTTCGTCTGCAAAATCTACTTTCTATAGATGAAAAGAATATTTGGCTGACAGAGATAAATCTTTCCAAGTAGCATTTCATCTAATCTCATTCGAAAAAAATCTTGTTGCGTTGTTATTTACTGAAAACACATTTATAAAAATTCTGTCTCTTCGTTAACATTTCTAAAAAGGAAACACAATCAAGGACGAAACGCACGAAGGCCATATATTACGTGAGATATATTTATTTATGTATGTGTAAAATGTTAGAAAATATATCGGCGATGAAAGGAACTCTAGAACGAGATCAGTTCTGGGATCAAGAATGTTTCGGAATGTTTATGTTTTCGTACTCGGCGAAGAGACGATCGGCGATTCAATGTCTCCGGATTTCGCGCGCGAGGTAAGAACAAGCTCGCTCAGATTCTCGCCTTGTGTACCGAACGGACAGGGTTAACTTGGACGGCAAACACGATAATAACCGGATACCCTCGACTCTCGACCGTACTTCCCTCCCGCGCACGCTTTGACGATCGGATGCGCGCGCGCGTCGCGTGTTTCGCGATAAGATCGGCAATAACGCGCTGACAGTCTTGCGCGCGCCCCATTGGAGATTATTTTATTATCATAAATCAAAACGAGTCGCGCAACTTTCGACTCGATTCTCGATAACAACGGAGTTGCAGTTTTCAATTGCAATTTTGAAAAAATACTTGGGAAAAGATTTTTATTACGCGAAGTACACGTTTTTACATGAAAAGCAAGCTTCGGAAAACGTTTAAAAAATTGCGACTTAACGTAATTGTCAAACAAACATTAACAATAATGACGCAAATGACAAATAAACGAGACAAAATTAAAAAATCTCGACGCGTGGAATAAATCGCCAAATGATTCTGCGAGATCATTTTTCTTGATAAACGATACAAAGTCGAACCTCGCCCAATCTCGTCACATCTCACGATGTGTTGTTGAAAATGCACACTTTAACACGATCATAAATTATCTTCGTTATTCTTGGCAGCACTCAAGTACGTACACCAAGGCAACGACTATTCGCGCAATCGATAGCAGAGCGCGAACCAACTTCGGAAGAGAGAGAATATCTTCCTCTGTCTCTCTCTCTCTCTCTCTCTCTCTCGCTTTCCCATCCTTTTTCTCTGCAGATTCAGTTTTTCCAAGATTCGTAAAACATATTCGACGAGTATGCGAATATATATATTCC
The DNA here is from genome assembly GCA_014839585.1 of Pseudomyrmex concolor. Lineage (NCBI taxonomy): Eukaryota > Metazoa > Arthropoda > Insecta > Hymenoptera > Formicidae > Pseudomyrmex > Pseudomyrmex concolor. The sequence goes on from QVOB01024393.1 coordinate 11,204, forward strand.
GCGTGTGAGGAAGCATCCAGCCGTTCGCGCGCTTCGCATTCAGGATCCTCAGGGTTCGCGCTCCGCATCCCGATCGACTTTATTATCGGCGGCTTATCGGTATCGACGAGCCACGGGGTGGCGAGGCGAGGGAAGCGACTATGGATTTACGAAAGATCGCGCGGCGCTCGTCGGTATAACGCCGATAGTAACTTGAAAATCGATAGCGGGCCGTGCAATCTACTTAATGGGCATCCACTAAGCAGCCCTCGCTGGACGTGATAAATCGCGAAGTTCTATTTAGACACTGCCCCGCGCACGGAGTTGCGTGGCATGCAAAGAGGCGCGGGAAGTATCCACGCGCGCCCCGTGTATCCACTTTGACGATACTCTCTCTCTCTCTCTCTCTCTCTGAGAAAGAAAGAAAAGCGGAGCGACTTCCGAATCGGTCATCTCCTCTCTTCATCCCGAAGAAGCAGTTGCGCCTTGCAACTTTTCTCTTGCGTTTGTTCGAATTGCTTTTTTTTTTCCTTCAGCTACAGCCTTCGATCCCGGAATCCGTATTCTTGATTATCGTAGTTTATTGTTTATCCCGTTTGCAATCTCGATAATCTCCGAGAAACGTAGGATATTTAAATATTCTCTACGCGTTGAAAGTGCAATTTAAATAAAATCTCAATTAAAACTTTCAGTTCCCTATAAATTTTTTATCTCTATTTTCATGTGTGAAAATCAGCGCTTGAAACGAATGCATACATATGTAGACATGATAATGTACATATGTTTGCAAATAAAATAAAAATTCTATTCTATTCCCGAAAACATTATTGCATATCCTCTCTATATCTTAATGCATAATTAAATCAACGTAGACAGGAAAAAAACACCTTCGCGCGTCAACACTTGAAACGAGTAACATTTACATGTACGTCAATCAAACACTAATCGCTAAATTTATCAAAAGAATTGCGTCGGTTTTTTATTTATTGCACATTCACACATTGCGTCGCAAAAGAGAGAGAGAGAGAGAGAGAGAGAGAGAAAAGTTTCCTATATGTATTCGCTGTGTGCGACAAAAAATAAATAATGTCCCGCGACTGTCAAAGAACCTGACGAGCCGCGCCCTCGCTCGAGTTACGATCGGTGTCACGCAAAAATCGCGTGTTTCATTCCGGCCACGGAGAGTTTAAATATCGAAGCGATATCTTGTCCGCGCGCGCGCGGTGTTTCGCGCTCGGCGAGTCAAAGGTGATGCAAAAGCGCGGAACTCGCTTCTCTGCGCCTGGCTCTTTCTCTATATCTCTGTCTATCTCTCTCTTTCTCTCTCTCTGTCTGCTCCGAATTACAGAGTTAAATTCCACCGAATCACTCGTCGTCACCGAGCTAACTCCGTCTCGTCCGTATTGCGAAATTAAAACAAGTTAGTTCGTAGAATCGATTTCTCTCTCTCTCTCTCTCTCTCTCTCAGAGAGAGAGAGACAATGAGAAGTTTCTAACGATCGTCGCATGTTTTTTCAAACTTGCGGAAACGTCTCGAAAAAAAAAAAAAAAAAAAATGAGAAGGAAAAAAAATGGAAAGTCATTATCTATTGTATAGTATGTCGAACGCTCGGATCTTTAAGATTTCTTTTGTGTAATCTGAGAAGATCATTAAACACAACCATAGGATCTTCAACCGTTTCCAAGTTCAATAAAGCTTCAGTTCCATCGGAAAGATACAGTAAAAATATCACGGCACCATATAAGACTCATTGTAGCGAGTTACATTCCATTCCACATGAAATGTAGTGACACTACACAGTGTCCTCTAAACGATCTTCGAAGCAAAATTTGCATAATCTTTAGATCACTTCACGAAGGAATGTTGTTTGAAATGAACAATTGGAACCTTTTTCGAAGTAAAAATGTTTTTTTTTTTTCATCACAGCACGCGATCCTTTTTTTCGCGTCTGCAAAATATATTAGAGTTTTCTCGTTCTTGCGCGCGCGCGCGCGCGGATATTCGGCAGCGATACATTTGCAATTGTCGGAACGAAAGCGCGAAAGCGTCGACCGACGTTTCTCTCTCGTTGACACGAAAACTTTGGCAGACGTTATTTCCGGGATTACGGTGTTCATCGACGGACACGCGCGCAGCCGGTTTCGTCGGATTGCGGATCGCAATCCAAAACCACTGTCGAGAGAGCGATACGTATCGACCGTGTCCGGGATTGGTTTGCGCTATAACATAGTGGCGAGATCGCGCATAGATCCCAACGCGGATAACGAGACACTTGTAGTAACGGGAAGTAGACTTTGAGCTAATTCAACTTATCTCGCTATATATATATATATATATATATATGCGTAATTCGTAAAACGCCGTTACTTATGCTAATTATTTTACGCCGATGAACATGAAACTTTACGAGTTCAAGTGATTACTGCAATTTATTTCTCTTTCGATGCGTCTCTACATATTTTAGAAATTTTAAACAACAGTTGAAACTTTATTTTTGTAATTAATCGCTTAATACGAAATAAATAATACGAAAATGCGCAAAAAAGCTTCCGTAGAAATCTAAAACTCGTTAAAAAATATTCAGTTTTCGATCATCGCGCAATAAAGACGCAACGAGAAAGAAGACTGGACACACAGGCCTTGACTGCGATATCGCGCGATATCACCGGCGATATCTCGTCGGCAGGAAAAATCACGCGCGCGCGCGCACATATACTTAGACGTATAACGACGTACGTCCTCGAGAGAGGCCGCGGTGGAATCCCCCGATCGCGCGCTCAGTGTACTCGCGATCAGGTGGTTTGCTCGGCCTCGAGTTGGCTGTTGTGATGATTTAATGGACGTCATCGGTGCGCCAAGCGCGTCACGTCAACACCAAATCGCATTTAGAGACGCGCGAGTGACTTCTCGACGTCACGGGGGAAGAGTCCGGCTCTCGACGTTCAAACATATGCGCGCGCGCGCGGTTTTCTACAATCTTTTTAATATTTTATTACTTATTATTATTATTATTATGTGTCGCAGCATTGTATGCGAGATCGAAACTCTAGACATAGAAAAACAACAAAACTCTTTCCGCGACTTTCATAACTCAGTTAACGAATTGATGGGATAAGAAAATTATCACCCTACTTCGTTTCGCGGTTCTAAACACCGTCGCGTACAATACACGAAACCCCGTAATATCTCGCGGTTGATCGTTAAGCTAGGGTGTCCCCTCGGTGGCGCGCGAACGAGAGGGAGTAACGGGGGATCTAGGGTCGGAAGAGTGGAGTGAGGGAGGGGGAGGCAACGCTCGGTGGCATACGTGTGGACGGAGGTTGCTCAACTTGACATCGCTCTTATCATGACGTCATCGAAAATCACTTTACCTTACGACACGAAGAGTCACTCCCGCAGCCGCTGTCGTCTTTCGCACGTAGTTACACTTGATGAGCGATGAGAGTGAGAGCGTCTCGACGAAGAGATAAAGTTATCAGGGCGAAGAGAGGGAGAGAGAAACAAGAAAGTGACAAGGGCGGACGATGATAATAGAAAGACGATCCTCGCGCACGTAGGCCCCCGGCACTTGCAACCGCGAACTGGCAGTGGCACGTCGCCGTTCTTTGTTCTTCCTTCCTGCTTGCGCGACTCCTCTCGATCCACCGAGCGCGCTGCGTTGACCCCGCGCGCGCTTCTCTCCGTATGTCTCTCTCCTCTTCGTCGTCTGTTGCCCCCTTCTCGCGGGTTAAAGCCGCGCGCGACTAACGGCTAACGGAATTTAATCCGGAGCACACGGGGGTTCACGATTTACGGCTGTCCACTGCACATATATGCAATGTACATATGCGTAAATATGTATATGTACTATATGTATATATATATATCTCTCTATATTTTTATGTGTCACTGAGTACACAATGCACCGAGTAAGTACTGTGTGTTATCGTCGTGCAACGACGTCAGATACGCTAATCAGCATTTGCACGTGAATCTTACAACACACACGTATATATTACACACGCTAACACTTACGAGAATATATATATATATATATATATTTAAATATATATATAAATGTATTTTGTATAATTCGTATGTAAATAAATTTTGTCCGAGAAAAAACTCGCGCGAGACTGTCTTGTCCTTGCTTCAAAGTACACTAAAGTAAATAGATAACGTTCTCAAAAACTCGGATCACCTGACACGTCTTTACGTAAACGAGACCTGAGCACGACTGAACGAGAGCGCGTATGCGAGCCGACACCGGCCGAGCGTGTGGGCTACGACGCGGAGATACCCGACCGAGCGTCGTACCGCTACGACACGAGTTCCGAGTCGTTTTGCCCCTCCACCGCTCTTCTCGTCTCTCCTCTCGCCGCGCAACTCGAGCCGTTCGGGGCCATCTCTATACGCTTCGGTCTCTCCCCTACACACCATCAATGCACACACAAATAATACAGAGACACATAAATACACACACACACACACGTTTCCCTCTTCCTCCTCTTTTCCTTTATCTCCTCCTCCTCCTCCTCCTCCTTATATCGGCGCTTAAAGCCGTCCTTCGGTACACGAGAGATACAACGCGATTTTTCCTCCAAGTGAGAGATCCAAGAGAAAAGATAATGCTTACATGTGCATTTCGTCATATTAATTTATGTTAAGTTTCATGCGTGCTTGTTTCACGGATGCTGCGGAATTGAAGTTATTTTCTCGCAGGTTGAGAAATCTTTTTCCACACACTGTCTGTTGATCTCGCGCATCGGGAGCTCTCCGTTCTGATCGACCGAAAGGAGGCCTATTTTAGAATGGAACACGACGCCACGGCCTTCTTATTGCGATATTAACCAGACCCTCGAATCCATCAGCTGAACAGATCGCCGCCGCCGCTGCACGATCGAAATTTTTTCGCGATAGCGCTCTCGCGGTGTGCTGAAGGAGAAATCGACTGGTTCACACAGCACACTTTTCTCTTTTAACGATACTAATCCACTAGATCTTTATCTTCTAGAAAACGCAATAATAAAATTCATAATTAGAACAATTTTATTAATATTGATGAAACTGTGAAACAGATAGTTTTTTTTTTTTTTTTTACACGCAAACGATACGTGCGATGCAATTCGATATGTTTGTCGTTTACATACTTTGGAAGATTAACTGATTCAAATCATGCTATTAATACAAGGAAACGATAACTTTTTCTATCGCACTTCAAGCGTGTGTTGAAAAAAAATGTAGCCCTGTTTAATATGAAGTGGATACTATAATCCAAATAGAATAAATATATTATTCTTTTATTGACTTTATAGAAAGAACTGAAGATTAACAAAGAAAATAGGTGGAAAGAGAGAGAGAGAGAGAGAGAGAAAGATAGAAAAGCTTATCTAGCACGCTCTCGCTAGATAAGCGCGGTCGACGTTCCAACGATTTGATGTTCTACTATTCGATTATTATTGCTCCGAAGCTGCGAGCATTCAAAGCGCGCGCCGACGTGTTTCGGAAGATTCGAAGAGGTTCCGCGCGTATTTTCATGAAAATTACTTGCCGATGCTTCGGCAGATATACAAGCCTTACATATTATACTTGGCTTTATCTCTGACACGCATAAATATACAACCGTCGCCAGCTGACTCGAAATTATTCATTGATAAGAAACTGTTTTTTTTATAATATATGTCCATCAATTTGTTTTCTTCTTTTTTTGTGAAATATTACGAGCTGTAAATCTTGAAAAAAAAATGCAAAAAAGAATTTGTATATTTACCAAGTATACTTACCAAAAATTGCAAAGATAAATAAACATTTAGTTGATGCTTCGTTTTATTCTTTCGACGTAATTCGTTCGTGTTAAAAAAAAAAATAAAGCCGCTCGTACATCGCGAAATATAGGTTACGATTTTTTAATATCGAAAAAATATGTTCTCTCTGATTTTTACTAAATTTAATTAAACTATGGTATTATAAAAATAACGAAATATACAAAAAAATAACTGATAATGATGACTGATATTACCACAAAATTAGTAAAAAAAGAATTGCGGTGTATAATTATTGCTATTATACGCTTATAGTATATATATATATATATGTATATATATATATATGTATATATGTATATATACTATATAGTACATATATACACATATATATACATAAATAATATTATTACGTAAATAATATTATTACTTAATTGAAATAAAATTGAAATGGCCAACTCTCTGCATGGAAATGACGTCCGTTTATCGTCAGGGAAAAGGTTACCATCGACGAGGAGAGGGTAAAGCGGGCAGGCTGGGGGAGTGTATTTCGGAGAAGTGAAGAGGTTATAGATTAAAATGAAGTGCGGGCGCGTCGAGTCGTGCGGGGGTGGTTTGGCATTTCGGTTAATGGGCGAAAGACAAGCGAAATACGATGCGCGATACGCGGTGTTTCGCGTAAAAGGATACGCGCGCACGAGAACAGCCACGTGGCGGCGCGCGTGTATGTACGTGGGTGGTAAAAAATCGCGGAGGTGTACTTTGTTAACTAATACCTGTGCGCCGCGTCCACCGTTGAACTTTTTGGTGCAGGAAATGTCGTCGTCGCGTTATCGCAGCCGCAGCCGTCCACCGTCGTATCTACTCTTTTGATTAAAACTGAAAATATGTTCTCGGGATACACGTTGTAAATTACACATCGCACGGAAACTCACGTATATATATATAATATATATATATATATATATATATATATATAGATGTGTGTACGTGTGTGTGTGTGTGTGTGTATGAACGTGTGTTTAATGTTATCATAACTATGAAATATTAGAGAAATTGACATGTACATTTCCTTGGTTTTAAGATAAAAGCTACACAAAAATTTAAAAAACTCTAAGAAAAATGTGTTGGAATGTATGTTTCTAAAATTCAACATTCGCGATAATAATTAAAACAGTGTCCGTAACGCACAGAGTGGATAAAAGATACGCTTTCTGATATATATTTCGCTTTGAGGTAAGTATGAGATCATCACTCTCGGCAGATTACGAAGATTACGTTTTCCATTAGCTTTATTTTGTTAGAGTAATTTACAATTTCATTACACATATATATACATATATATATATATATATATATATATATATATAAAGTATATTGTATTTGTATACCTGTAGAAATAGTCTCACTTCATTATGTATAATTTGCTCCGTACATATATAAAGAGCAATTTTCGTAATCAGACCGGATCTCCGAATCGTTAATTCTCGATTATCGATCGCCGCACGTAGATTACAACTAATATCCCGAATTAATTTCGGCTTATTAGATATTAAATCGCCGGCGTTCCGATGAAGTTTAGTTAGTTGCACACTTTGTGTGGTTAGGCAATGTGTAACACAATTATTTTTGTCGAAACTATTGCACATATTTTACTGCGTTCTAGAGTTGCTGCCGACACGATTAGGAAAAATATATTGTAAATATTGAAGCAGCACTGTGTGTATTTGAGAATTTAATTGTTGGCAAGCTCTATAAATTAAAGAGCGCATATGTGAAGCCGAGCGTTCTCGAATGGAAGGATTAAAATACCAGTATATACACACGGCCGATGGCATGTGAGATAACTGTGTGTGGATCACCCGGGGGTTACCGGATATAGCAGGCACGAAATAAAAGGAAGTCGGCCGATAACCCCTCCTCGCGATGTAAATTACACGAACGACCAGACTTTTCTCTCGCAGTAATCCCGCACTAATGGCAGTCCGAAGACTTCATGCAACTTACAAATGTAATGACGTGGAATCTTTTACGGCTCCATTACGACAATGAGTTTTTATCTCGACATCGGAAAATTTGTTTTCCGATTTCAAGGAAGTGAAAAAGAAAAAAAAAGAAAATGATATCTTACATAGTAGACGACATCAAGTCTGTTAAGCAGTTCAGCGCGATGGGTTTTATAAACATTCATTGTTTTTGACATTAGTATGAAAACACATTTCGTATCACTTTGTTAATCGCGTCTATTGAAACACAGATTCGTTCGAATAACGTTATCCGAATCTGTCCGCTACCCTTCGGTCTAGTATAATTTAATGAGGGATCCGACGAGGGTCGAGGGAGCAAGTAGAAAGAGAGAGTTGAGTTGAGAACGTACTTTAGCGACGAGGAGACTTTCCGCGCGTGTATTTCTCCGCTTCTTCTTCCTCTTCTGAGAAACTCGAGAGGGGGAAAGGGGATACGGATCTTAAGAAAAAAATCTTACAAAAATCTCTTATTTCTCTCCGATTTATCCCCCGTGGAATATGACGAGAACGAAGTGAAATATAATCTGGAATAAAATGCACTTTAGTGCGAAGCCGAAACGAACTGGAACATTATACGGAATGCGTCTTTGCGAAACGAAAAACAGATTTATCTTAAATTAATATAATGCACAAATTATTGCTCACAACTAGGAAAACAAATCTTTCAAAAATATTGAAAAAGAAAAAAAACCGAGAAATATTTTTTTGGATTTCATGTGCACAATAGTGCGTCCATAGAGAAATTCGGAAAAATTCCATTAAGAAAGGAAGTTGAAGAAGGGGAAACAAAAAAGAGTGTTATTATCTCTTATATTCAGATTCGGAATGAGTGGTATCTCAAAAGAAACAGCCGGCTGCCTCCTGCTGACCCGAAAGAAAATCACTAAATTCTTTAACGATCTTTTAACGACCTCCGGGCATATTTGTCACGTTCGAATTCCGGCAGTTAGGGCCAAAAGTGACGTTTTTAGGTACAACTATGAATTGTCACTTCATATAGTTGTGTACTTAAGAACGGACATCACGCAGCGAACGCAAGAGAGTATAAGTTTTCATTCTGCAAACCCGCACTTCGTGCATCACTTTTCCGCCGCTTCTTCTCTCTCTTTCTCTCTTTTTCTTTAAGCAACTCTCTCGCTCTCACCCCATCTTTAGTCCTTCAGTTTTATCCTTTCTTCTCGCACATGCTCGGTATCTCCTCGTTTGTTCTTCGAAGATAAACAACTCTCTTTGACGTCTCGAAAAAATATATATTTCACGGATATATTCACTTTCCTTCCTCCATAAAATTTGCTGAAAAAATCACGCTCGTAATTCTGTAAAATTTTATCGTTTTGAAAGAACGTTTAGTTTTCTTTCTTAGGAGAAAGAATATTACTCGAATGAAAGAGTAGAAAATAAAGGTCTTTGGAAAAAGAACTTTTGTCTTATAATAATAATAATTAATGATTTTAAAGTCGCTTTTCTTTGAAAATTAATATTCTTTATTTGTATTATGTACGTTGCGTTGGAAAGTAATACTTTTTATATTGTGGTTACGTGTTGACAGTTGAAGACAGTCAACGGATTAGCAGTTCAGTAGATAACAAGATGTTTCTTGACACTTATGTGTTTTTGCATGTAGTTACGAAATCTTTTCATATGTTCACTTAGATAAAAATGGTCAGAATGATCGAAATGTCCCTAACAGAATAACTGAGTGTGTTTTTCCTAATTTTCTCGGTCACGATGGACGATGGCTTTTAGATCTATATTTTAATTTTTAATATTTTCTCATTAGAAAGAAGAAAAAGAAAGTGAACAAGATTAAAAAACGATTGTTAGTGAACGGTCAAGATCGCAATAACAAAACTTTAAAACACACATCATATTTTAATTAATTTCTATTTATAGCAGTAAATTATATTTTCTCACAATTAATATATGGCAACTTCTAAGACTCTCGCGTCTAAAATTAGCCCTCACGTAAAACGTGAATGTTCGCTGCTAGAAACTCGTCTGTCGAATTACGCAGAGGCGTTTCGTTTGTAAAGACGAAATATTTTCAGGAAACAAATTGTTTCGCGAAGCAAAATTCGTTAGAAATTAGATTTGTTTGAGGAAAGGCAAACACGTCGACGTAGCTAACTTGTATATTTATCGTGAATTTAACTCTCGATATTTCTACATCGATTATACAACCATTTGTGTCAACTGGCGAGAGTCGATTCAAGAGAGAGAGAGAGAGAGGACTGAAGAAAAGAATCTTGCGCGCGGGAAGAAAGTCGAGTGAAAAGGAACAGCGAGGCGTAGTCTCGGGATTTTCTCACCGTACGATCCGCGTACGGATATTCGGATGTCGGCTTCAGAGCCGCCGCGCGAGCGAGTTAGCCTCCTTGCTAACCGAGAAAAATTGCAGTGTGCACACGAAGGACGGTCGAGAGGAAGCAGAAGTCCGCAGCAGCAAACGCGTCGAGGAGAGCGGCGGCAAGGGTGAGCGGGGGAAGGGGCACAAACGGTGTGATCGCCCCACCGTAGAGAAGCCGCCTTTCCCTCTCTCTTCTCTCTCTTTCTCTCGAGAGAGATGCGAGGAGATCCAACAGGGAGGTAAAGGAGTGAACAGCACGCGCGCGAAGGGGAAAACGACTCGGAACTCTCGTGTCTCGTAGCGGTACTCGTTTCCTTCTCGGCCGCGCTCGCGTATCTCGTTGCCGCGAAATTGAATAACCGCGATACCCGTGACAAAGAGAGAGAGAAAGAGAAAGAGATATGAAGGAGATAGAACATCTGTGCGTAGCACGCAAAGTCGACGACTTCAAATTCCTCGGCTCTTGCGATGTCTTCCCGTTAGTCCGAATTGTGGATCTCGAAGGGACGTAATTGAGCGGAAACAAGAAGCTCTCTCTCGACAGCGACTACTCGTTGCATGATGACAAATGCGCGAGAACGTCGAGCTTGAGAAAATCATCGTGTTGTGGAAAATGATTGGCAAGCGGACAATATTTGTCTCTTTCGCGAAACGAACCATTGGCGTCTGGATGCTCAATAGACGCGTATTGCACGAGTCCGGCTCGAGAAGCAAGCGATATAAGAACGCTCATTAAAAGATAATTTGGATATAAAAAACAAAATATATGTATTTTAAACAAAATTTTGTTAAAAACAAAGTTTTATATATATATATAATACAAATGTATATTGTAAATTATAATACGACAAAAAAAGAAGATTCTAGATAATTTTTTTCATCTAGAAAAATAGGTTAAAAATGTATAAATGAAAAAATTTTTGTAACAAAACTTTGTTTTTAACAAAATTGTGTTTAAAATATATTTTTTGTTTTTTGGCTCGAAATTTTCTGTTAATGAGCGTTCTTATTGTTTACTTTTCTAAAATAATATAATACATATATGTATTATATTATTTTCATATTCTTATTACAACCGCATTAGACAAAGGTATTTCCTACTCGAATGAATCGTGTAGCACGATTCTTGCATCCGTTTGCGTATTCTGACTCTGCCACGTGGGTCATAGACTTTTACCCTACTTTCTCTTAATCGTATCAATTATTACTCTCAGCTCTCGCGTATGAGATCGCTCGCCGGTGGTTTAATTGACGAGATAATATTACTCGAGTATTTTCTCTGACAGAGAGAGAGAGAGAGAGAGAGAGAGAGAAACACAAAGGTGAATCCGTAAATTTGGATTTACTGAGATACCGACGAAGCGGAGTATTGCACTTGATCGAAACGTTATCTCGATTCTCTGACTCTCGACCGTGGCGTAACGCGGAGTCATGCGAGTTATCGACCCAAAGCGGGGATGTTCCCGCCTGCCGGGCGGTGGAGAGAACGAACCCGCTTGAAAAGCAACAAGCCCATATATCGTTATATATATATATATGTATATATATATATATATGTATGTATAAAACACTCCTATTTCGCGTCACGATACTCGCTGCGCGCAAATCGAACTCATCGCAGAGACGCTTTTGAAAAGAATCTCTCACTGGACCTTCTCGGTAACGCGAGATAGCAACTAGCTAGGACACACTTTACGTTACGGAGCGCCTCGCGGCCGCAACTTTCCAGCTGTTTTCTACGTTAAACTTCCTTTCTCCCGTGCTGTGTAGCAGCAGCGCGTCTTTCGCGAGATATTAAATCCTGATGTTTCCCGCAAAACTAAGCTACACGATGAGAAAGAGAGAGAGAGAGAGAAATCCGACGCTGCAGTAATTCACATGATTGTTCACTTCCGATTCAAAATTATCTTCCTGCTTTGAAATTGTATTATTATTTTGAAACGAAATTATTGTTTTTATTTTTAATTCGGGTTTTAATTTCAACAGCAACAGTTCTGTATGATATAGCCAACAGTTACGTTGCCGCAAAGCCACATTCTCTCAAAATCGCTTCCGAAATCTGCCACACTTTCGCCCCATCGCAGGCGTCGCTCGTGCGCACTGACATACGCATTATATAGTAGCGGCATTATGAAGCGAAATGGTATGGGGGAAGCATAAATTATTTACGCCAATCACATATTTGGACATCGACGTCGGGTGGCTGGGAAGTTCGGCGAACTTGGTCGTCCCGCGCGCCGCGAATTTGCGCCAGACAAGGCCGACCGAGCCCGAGCGCGCGCTCGAACGACCCTCCCTAACTCGCAGCAGTCTCGACTGCTTAACCCTTTTAACCCTTCGGCAATCCCGCCGGATCCCACGGAGAGAGTAGTCAAAGCACGGACTTGAGAACCGCGCGCGTACACTGCTTATTCTTAGAAGATCGCACTCGCCGCGTAACTGCGGAGCGTGGCGAACTTTGTCTTGAACGCGAGAGGAGGCTTTTTGAGAAGGATTTACGTCAGATTAGAAGAAAGGGAAGGAAAGATGCGTACACTGTGTCAGGGAATCGCCCGGGGTTGATGTTCTAAGAAGTCTCTCTCTCTCTCCTCGACCAAGTGAGCTATCAAAAAGTTTTCTCAGCGCAATTTGCATGTTGCGCGAGAAAAAAAGTATTCAGCGATGACGTGCTCGCGATAATAACGCAATCGTCATAAAAAAAATCCAGAGACGCATCTGTAAAAGAATGTTGTGTAAGTTGTGTCTCTTCGTTTACCTCACTCGCGATAATTGGTTTTAGAACAAAGATTTTGGTCTTCTTAAAATAAATGGGAACTTGAAACTACTCAAAACGAAAAAAAAAAGATTATTATCTTCGAAACTTATATACAATAATTGTTTCGTAATATCTTTTCAAGTGTTGAATATCTTAATCAACTGTACTAGACATAAGAAATCCAAGTAATAAGACGCGATTTTTCTATAGTCGCGCAATAAGGCTGAAAAGAATCGTGCAAGTAAATGTCTGATCAATACAAGTTGCACGACCCCATGAATTATTATCGATAAGCTCCCTGCGCGAGCAGTGTGACGTCATCTGCGGCTATAAATCTCGTGGAGAGAAGGCGCGATCTAAATTTCATACTTTCGATCTATCTATCATTTGTAACGAACAGAGCGATCATTCTCCGCGGGCGTATTTTACATATTTACCTCGAGCAGTCGAGTTTTTTAATTCAACTTTGCAGATAAAACGAGAAGGTTTATTATAAAGTTTAATTTCTCATTGTGACTCTTTCTTATCTTCTTTGCTTTATGATATGAAAGCAGATTATTATTGCACGATAAAGAGTTGCGTAATCAGCGCGTTCGTAATCAAAAGTAAAATAAATGCATAATTTTGCATTGAATACAGTTCTTTTCGAAAACAAAATACATACAATATTAAATTTTCTCTCTCTCTCTCTCTCTCTCTCTCTCTCTTACTCTCTTTCTCTCTCTTCCGAAATAACAAATTTAATTAAAACAGACGTTATCTCGTGCAATTCGCCAAACTCGAGAGTTTACCGTGGTGTTTTCGACACGCAGGCTTAAAAGACTGATTTGCAAAAACAAATTTTCGGGGGAGGTGCGATTAATTGTCGCGCACGCGCGCGATGATGACCGGATAAACAAGCTGCGCGGAATCTGTCCCCGGGTACCATAAGACCCGACCGACCCCACAATACGCTAGAAATAGGGATGATTCTCGGACTCGTTCTCTCTTTTGCTCGAGCTGTTTCTCTCCCTCTTTCTCTCTTCTCCTTTCGCGTCCGCACACTGTATTTGTTCGTTCGGTGGCTCGTATCTGCTCAATTACGAGATACCCGGTGTGTGTAAAGCGCTTTGAACGGAGGAGGGTCTTCCTCCGTTCCGCAACTAAACTTGCGTGTTTTTCTGTGCTCCCGTATATTCCTCGCGCATCCCCTCGCCCTCTTTGCCGTACCGCGTCTTGTCGCTTCTTGCTATCTCTGTCCTCCCGTCGCTATTCCTCCTCTTTCGTACATGATGCGCACACAAACGCGCAACGTATATGAACATACGTGCGCATACACACACACGTACACACAGACACGCACACACGTACACATATTGTATAAAGAAAATGGTCGACCGGCGCGTCGAAGGATCGGAGTAGAAATATTCTTCTCGAAGGCGAGAAGAGTATCGTTTCGCGATAGGACTCCTCTGCCTACGCGCTTTCTGTCCGGACTTTAGTTGTGGCGATCGTCTCCTTCATGCACACAACACTACAACTGCGTCGAGGGTGCGCTAAGAATAATGTCGGTGGAGAGGACTGCATGTACGAAATGTAAATGTAGTCGACGGCGAAAAGATCCTCTGGTAAACTGTTTGCTATAGATACACAGTACGTTTAGTGTCACTGGATAATCGTCCAATTGCACAACGGGAAAAAATTATTTATATATATATATATATATATATAGAGTGTGTGTGTGTGTGTGTGTGTGTGTGTATTCTCTTGTAACTATATTGATTCAGATTAAAACTCGGAACTGAAATTCTTTCAAAAAAAAAAAAAAAAAAAAAAAAAAAAAAAAAAAAA
>QVOB01024394.1:0-15356 GCA_014839585.1 Pseudomyrmex concolor
CTGTACGTTAGAGAGAAAGAGAGAAGGAAATTAGAAGTCACGTCGACTTGCGAACCGGCACGATGCGTCTTACCGGTGCGTGTGCATGTCGAGAAATGGGTTCCACGAGTCCGTGTGCGATGCAATTTCTCCTCGCGCATTACGCCTGACCCTCCATCGGTCGCGCGTTACACACCCGAGAGAGATGTGCACACTTTGCGCACGAAGAAGAGGCTTATATATATTTTAATCGTATGACTCAAATAATATTAACACACGCAATGAAAATTAGATATTTATTTATTCTTGCGAACTTTCTTTTTTCTTTTTTTTTTTGTTTCACTTTTCGAAAGAGAGAAAAATCACGCGTTTCTTTTGGCTCGAGTTACGGTTCCGACACGTTTGTTTGATTGTCCGATTGTTGAGAGAGCAACTACGTGCTCTCTTTCTCCCGCATCTCGCGAATGCACAATGGCTGACCCCGTTTTCTTCCGAAACGCGATCGATGGAGGGTCACAGTCGCACTAAAATCGCCCGAAGTGTATCGCGTCGTCACCGTCGAAATTTCGATCAAGGTAGTCTGCGTTAACGTCGTCGACGACGGGTTCATGGCATCGTCCTCGCGGTGGCGTCCTCCCTCGATTCGCCGCCACTATCGATCGCGGTGGCGGCGGCGGCGGCGGCAGCGGCGGCGACCGAAGAATTCGGGGTGCCGGCCGGGGGGACGTGTCAGTTTCTTTGCGGTTTTATTACACGGCTCGCCGGAGGTGGCAATTTGTTGAAGCCCGCGTTGTCAAAGACCGGAAGTAGGTCCCTCACTCTTTGTCCCGCGCCGATCGACGCCAGCTCGATCCATCTGCAATGGCGAAACACGTGAAAAGGGGGTTCTTCCTCTCGTCTTTTTTTCTCGGCCGATCCGTTTCCCCCCTAATGCTCGCGCGCGCGCAAACCTTTTGTGTTTTATTGGCAATGTTCCATTAAAGATATTACGTAGCAAGGTAGAAGAGCGAATCGCGTAATGGCGCCGCCGTCGGTGATTCTTACAGAAGCTGCTTTAAAATAGCGCAAATGTATGTGCGTGCTGTAAATTTATGTATACACCGTGTGCTGCTCGCAAATCTAAATTTTTTAATATACATATAGACACGCATAGATAGTTTTTATATTGCGATTGTCATAACCAGATCGGGGAAATTTTAAATTAAAAAGTACGTTTTACGAGTTACGTACGTGTGTGAAAAATGTGGAATCAATTTGATCGCACTGTGAATGAATGGAATTGATAATAGCAGATCCTGTCTATAATTCGGAAGTAATGAATGCTTTAAACAACCGTCATTATACCGGCGATCGTCGGACGCGGTCTCGACGCAATAATAGTTAATAAATACCGGGAGGGGAGAAAGAAAGGAGGGAGGTAATAAATATCGGTCGACGCGCACGACGAACGATATCGGGGGCGCCGTGCGTAATTTTTAACGTGATCGCGCGCATTTGTCGTGTGTGTATCACACGGTCGCAACAAGCGAGAGAGAGAGAGAGAGAGAGAGAGAGAGAGAGAGAGAGAGAGACACGAACGAATTCACTTCCCACCTGTTGTTTTTGTATTTGGCGAGAGGTTGAGCGGCTGTGTGGGGCGTTTCGGTGGGGAAATATGTGGCCCCATAAAAATCCAAACCACGGCTCAGCAACATCGAGGTCTCCTCCACGCTGGCCAGAGTAACCCTTATAACCGGTGGCCCCGTATAAATCGTGGCAGGCTCGTTCAGATTCTGCGCGTCGCTCTTTAGCTTGTCATTGATGGCCTTCACTGATTTATTTAACACACGATTTTATTGCACGCGTTGCAGAAAAGCGGCAGCTTTTTGACGCGCGTGCGCCGCGATCAGCACACGTCAGGCACAAAATTGTTATAAATCGCGACGATTTGTTATCGCAAGAGACGCAAAGAAACGCGTAATTGACGAACGCACTCGAATCAAATGGTTAATCAAACTGATGCTTTCTCTCGCGAGATAAGACAAATATCGCTATCTGAGGATTGCGTCTTAAATTACGGGAAAATAGATTTAACATCACTTAAATATGTATGAGAGAGGGAAAGGATTTTTGAAATCGCGAGAAAGCGAAAAGAGAGATTCCCGCGTTCTCATCGCGTCTACATCGTGAGATACGTGTTTACACATACATACATGTGTGAAAGGTCGCAGTTTTTCTAAAGAAAGAGCGAGAGATATGAGAAATATGGAGAAGAAAAAAAATAAAATTTTTGTGAAGACTCACAGACAGTTCCCGTATTCAGGGGTAGCCTGGTTACTTCGACGATAGATCGATATTTGTAGAGAGCGTGCCTAATATCGTCCTCGGGCAACTCCTCGGGCACATCCAGGACGTAGACGGTGAAGATCTTCGCCGGTCTACACGGTATAACGACCTGTGTACATTATGCAATTGCGATATACGTCACTTCTTACATTTATTTCGTTAAAAAAAAAAAGAAAAAACACGTGAGAACAGGATAATACAGAAAAAAAAAGTTGCAAGCTTTGTTTCGTGCGGAGAACGCGAAAAGAGAGAGAGAGAATGAGGATAGTGTTTAACGATTTTTATTATTTAATAGTGAATTAATGCGCACACAACGCAAATGCAGCATGCGAAGCACCGAGAGATAACCGAATTCCCGGGATGCGGAAGCGAGTTAGCTCTCGCGCAAATTACTGTCAAGATATCCTCTCGTTGTCTTTCGCGAATAAAGCATCCTTTGTACTTTGTCGCGTATGTATACATATATATATATATATATATGTATGTACATCGGCAACATGTGTTTGTGCCACGAGAGCGCGTGGAATCCATGCAGATCCCGAGATTAGTTGCACACCATGGGATATTTCTCTGTGCGTCAGAGTGTACTTTAGCTTTGCAAGGGTCGTCGGACTACTAACGTTGTAATGCAGCAACTGCGCACGAAGTCCAAAAGTAGAATTTTAACACACATTTCGCGCGCGTTATATAAGAAGGTTATATCTCTCGTCGCGAAGATTTGATTGTTATTCGAGACGAGAAATACGGATTTCTCTTGAGATGCAGCGAGGTCGTAAAAATTGGTTTTCAACCGTTACTACCTTCTTGTAGAAGCGAGCGCCCGTCACTTTGTGAAACCCCTTTTTATACACCGCCTGGAAGTCGTCGATGTTGCTGAACTTGAAGAGAATGCCGGTGGCGGTTTTTGTCAAAGAAAATGCACCTCTGGTATTTTGAGAAAAAATTTTACAATGTTTACTTAAAAAAAGAGAAAAAGAGTTTAAGAGAAATGTAATTTTATAAAAATATTTTAGAGATCATTATTTTCCACATTTACGCAATAGAGAAAGAGAAAGAGAATAAATTTTTGCGGCTAAACGTTGTACAGCCCGATGTTTAATTGCAAATGAATTCCTGCCGTGTGCACACGAGCTCGTTACGCAAAAAAGTTTGCACACAACAAGTCGGACACAATTTGGCTTAATGGTTTTGTTGTCCGACCCGTTACTGCTTCTACTACTTCACACGCGCCAGCTGACTTAACTACTTTTAGATCCGATTCTGGCGCAAAGCACTTTACGATCTCTTGCGGATTAAGCTAAGTGAAGGTCTAAGTAATCTAGACGTTACAGGGTTTGTCAATGCAAGCGCCAAAAAATTTCAACGTATTATTCTCCGTTTTTTTTGTCGATGTGTCTCTCTTTCTTGAAGAAACTCAACGTTAGGTACGTAGTTCTATTTCGTGCAAAAATTACCAAACAATTGTGTAATTAAAATCGCAATTCTTGTTTCTCAAAATCTAACACGCGCATTATCGTTTCGATTATTCCAGCTTTGAAAAATGAAAGAAGCAATTTTTTTTTTCACGCGATAGAAAAAGTCCAGTCGTTTGCATCGCACTTTGATTAATTAATATAAAAAAAAAAAAAAACGTTAAGATACCAAACTCCTTTTACACGATATTTTCAAATTTTCGAGATCTTCAATTTGCTCCTCGCGCAAATGCACATGTATCATTTCGCGATGGCAGTATAAACTTGTCGAAAGATAATCGGCGAGTGCAAAATGCGAGATAAAGTAACTAAAAAAAAAAAAAAAAAGGAAAGAAAAACCGATCGACGACACTTCGAGCTCGTTCATCATAGTTATCGGAGTACGGTTTAGCGTACTTCTCTCTCTTTTTTTTCTCTCTCTCTCTCTCTCTCTCTCTCTCTCTTTCTCATCGAGCGGTTTGAAATCCAGAAAGAAATTCCCATCTCGAGGTGGGTCCCCGGAGTGGTTCTCACCGGAAGTTCATCTTCTCACAGATGGTGGCGGCCTTCTCTATGCTCAGCTCGTGGCTGGGGGTGAGAAGAAAGGCACCCTTGGTGAGGAAGTCGGTTTCGCTGACCTCCGAGTCGCTGTCGCCGTGATCCTGCCAGTCGGTCGAGCATTCCTGGTTTAGGCGCAGCATCGAGCTACTCTTGGATGTCGACATGTCCTTCTCGTATTGCGCACTACCGCTCTGTTCCGGTTGCGACATCTTTTATAGCGTTGCCAGCGAACCGAGGAACGAATAATCTCTCGCGTCGTACGCCGCTCTAGAAGGAAACGACGGCGCGGGCCCCACACCTTCTTGCGATTCTTCTATACACGCTTGATGCGTTACGCGCGAGATCGATCGCTCGAGAGAATGTCGACGCGCACGAGAAGAGCGGACGTACACACGTCGTGTCACAATGTTCTGGATCGCGTTTCGCCACGTTCCTTTTATATGCGTCGCCGGATGGATGAGCAAGTCGACGAATCGACGACGTAGTTCGATAGATTACCCGGCAAAAAAGTAATGCGGCTAGTTGACCCCTTGATTGTTACTGACGTGCATGCGTGTAAAAAAAAAAAGACGTAGGATCTTAATTGTTAGTTTAATTGTTACGTTGCAAGTCTACCAGAGATGGAAAAAAGTGCAACTCTGCAACACCTTTTGTAATATAGAGATCTTACTGTTTACGCTAATGGTTTTTTGCTCATTGTTAGTCGGATCGTTGAACGAAAAAATGAACGCGTGTGCGTGTCTGTATTGCTTTCGATCTGGTTTTTTAACGTTTTAGCGTAGCTTTTATATTCGATACACAAAGAAGCTTTGTGTTAGATAAGAACAAAGGGAACGCGAAATACTTTTTTCTGACCCGGTTATACTTTTGGAAGCGTCGTTCTTGCTGCGAGCAGAAAAAAATGTCAAGGATTACGCATTAGTACACGATTTTAAAAACTCGCTTACGTAATACTCGCGCGTCTAACGCGTGAATTAAACTTGTAAGGTAAATGTCTCCTCAATGATCGTACAAGTATCGCTAGCTAGGAGATTTATGAGAGAAATAATTATAGTAACGTGTATTTAAATATAAAGTTAGAGAAAATAATAATTATAAAAATATATTTAAAAGAATTGAGAATTGTCACGATTAATATTTACACGTCTAATAATTAAATCTTTGATAAATGTCAATCAATTGCTTGGAACATTTACCTTGGTTATTTTATTTTAGAACGTAAGTTAACAAATCAGAGCATAAGATTTTTTTTCGACGCCTTCATTTGAATTCAATTCGTGTGTCTTCTGCTTTCGGAGTTTGTACTCGCGAGAATCACCATCGGGTACGGAGCTCCTGTATTGATTTGTCACACATAATCGTCGAGCCGTTTAAAGAAGATACTCGGAAAACCCCGGTTTTACACGTGTGAAAATATGAAAAACGGTGATGTAACGTCACTTTTTCATATTTTTCTTTCTGTTAAACAGATTTTGTGTTGTAATAATAAAGTCGCATATATGATATTGAAATATTAAAGTATTTTTAACATACTTTAATATAAAATTTTAGAGTTGACAAATTTTCGTTGTTTATATTCGAAGCTTGTACTAAATATTTTGATATTTTTGTTACAGATTTTGCAAATTGACATCGGAGCCAAAACCACACTATCAGCCTCATCGACGTGTAGAGGTAAGTTTAGATTATTAAAACGCACATGAATGTAGCAATAGAAAATCCTATTAAATTTATATTGAGAGAGATATGTAATAACTTTAAATGCCGTTATATTCACACAGAAAAATAAAATATAATATTCGAAATACATTTTACACAATATATATAGAAATTTATATACAAATGTGATTCGAGCGCGTTAAATGTGTGCAATTCTCTGAAAGTCATTTCTCTCTCATCGAGTTCACTTATCCCGAGAGTAAAGCCGGTAAATCATACGCTAACGACAACATAGCGCGGCGCAGTGATGATGTAGCGGCCGTTTATCGCGCTCGAGATCTCAAAAGGCATCAATTGCGGGTCGTCGCCTCGTTCTCGCGGTCGTCAAACCCTTCAGCATACATATTAGCGGACCACAATCGGGGTTGATATCAATCTCGGCGTGTTATCAAACGCCGAACGCGCGTGCGATTCCGAAACCTTGCGAATCCCGACCGAAACCTCGGTAATTGTCGGCCATGTTAGGCGTCAACATCGCCACGGATCGAAATCGCAATTTACAATCGCCGCAAATTCGGCCGGAGGACCGAAGTTTGGATGCAACGCGGCGTTGCCAATACAATACGCGCCGAGGAGGGAAACGCGGATAGATATCGCGGATCCGTTTACGCGCCGACGGCAAGAACGGCGATTGTATGTATCTCGATTTCGCGTTCCCGAGAGAGGCAATAATTCACGGTGAGGGTGACAATGCCGCGCGATACTTCATCGTCAATAATCTACCCGAGCGCAATCATCATCCGGACAACGGGAAAGGACGACTGCGCGCGGGATGTGTGGGCGAGCCAATCAACGTTTTTCTTCGCTCGCTCGCCGTTTTTTTTTTTTTTTTTTTTTTAAAAATAATTGGATAATTGGACGAAACGATACGTCCTCGATAAATTGGCCTGTGAGAGGAAAAAAAAAACAAAGGGGGAAACGGGAGTTCTGATCAGCCCCATTATAGTCAAAAGTTGATGTTAAAGGCGATGGACGCGTTGACGTGTGTCTCTAGCGAGTTAAAAAACCGAAAGCGACGCGATAAATTCTGATCCGTCAATCAGGCATCGCATTCTCGTTCTCTCTCTCTCTCTCTCTCTCTGTCTCTCTCTCAGTTCACGTTAACATCTTACAAATTTTCTTTCTCTGAAAGTCTCTTTGAAATTGTTTTTATATAAAAAGTTATATAATTCCTTACATCTCGTTTAATGAAGAAATCTCTCGTTCTCTCTCTCTTAATTATTTTTATTTTATAAAATATTATTCAGAGAGACAAACAGTCTATGCGCTTCTGTGTATTTGAAAAAAAAAGTGTACACACGTGTGTTACTGTCGCGGAAACAAAGTTCAATGTTATCTACAAACGATTATATTGTCAAGGTACCGGTTTGTCTAGAGGCGATAATTGTCAATCGCTTGTCAAAAACCGCGGTGATCAAAGAAGCCGGCGCATCGCCCGTTCGCACAAACATATTCTCTGAAAGGAAAAACAGTTTGCATGCGGATAGAAGAATACAAATCGTGTGCTGCATCAAACAAACTTTCGCAAAACAAACGCAAAACAAATCGTAATTTGCACCGAAAATTCGCGCACAGCGCGCAAATAAAATTTTTATTTCGATAAAAATAAAAATCTTGCTTATCGTTTTTTTTGTTTGTCTATCGATAGAATATGTATGTACGCGTCAACGAGCACACTGTTGAAGAAGAGAGACGCGCGTCTTAGGGGAAAAATCAATTTGTTATTTGTAGCCGTGTATACATTTTATTTGTATACCGTTGCTCCGTTTCGTCTTCGAGCTTATCGATCTTGGAGAGATTAGCTACTGGGGCATAAAAAAGGTACTTTCACGGGAGGAGGGGTGTAATGAGAGTAACGGAGAGTCTTGTAGCTCGAGGAACGCCTTTCTTCTGGATGAATACGCCCGAGGCAACGTTTCGCGAAAGTATCGAGAGAAGGATCCCCGCTTCTTACCTCACTTCTTACGCTTTTCCGGAGATGCAATTGTGGGTGAAGATCTAGTTACTTATGTCGTTTACTGAAGTTGAAGAAAAATCTATGTCGCGAAGTGTCTCTTATGGTGTTGAACGTTGAGCATCTGCTTAATTTCTCACCCGTCTTAAAACGAAACTTTCTTCGCGAGGACTCGCATCCAAAACTCCTTAAACTTCGCTCTGCCGTCCGCCTTCACTTTGGTTATGCTTCTCATCTTATCACACAGGTGCACAATCTTGTGTCTGTACGCATAAATGCGCTCTTAATTTAAATAAATAAAAATACGCGTTCCAGAGCAATTTTAGAATATTTATATTTATATTTGCGTATAAATATCTAGGATTGTTTATAATGTATTTACTCTTTTTATAAGTTTCGTCACGTGCAAATATTTAAACGGCAAATATGTATATCTCATCGGTTTTTGGCGATCAATAGTTCGTTTTTTACGAAATCGGACTCGATCGCACGTCATTTTAATTGCGTTAACCGTATCGATTGTGCGCTTTATCGGGTTTAACATCTCTCACAAATATGAAACGTCGCTTTTCAACCATTTGCCATACCGAGCATTGTCGCGAGTGAGGTTTATACGTTGTGACTCGCGCGCTCGAATCGCGAACGTTTCATCATTATCGGATCGGTCAGCGGAGACAGGCGAGAGAAGAAGACGAAGTGTGTGACCGTGCTGAAAAGGGAGGTGAGATGAGGTGTGGAGAAAAGAAATGATTGCTTCTGGCGGCAGGCGCGCTTGCGAAATGAACGTGGCGTGACTGCCGCTTTGAAACGGGGATGAATTGTAATTGGACGGAAATGGAATTCGGATAGTTCAGGACCAAATACGCAGAAAGAGACAGATTGTATCAGAAAGAGGGAGAGAGAGAGAGAGAAAGGGGGAGGAAGAGAAAGAGAGAAGGAGAGAGAACGGTAGACAGAGAGAGAGAGAGAGAGAGAGAGAGAGAGAGAGAGAGAAAGCAGGACAGGGAGAGGGTAAGTTGTAGTGAGAGTGAGATACAGAGCAAGAGAGAGAAAGAGAGAGAGAGAGAGATATGGTCGACGGCAGTGGCCTGTAACTCTATGCTTCTGTGAGCTTCGATCAATAGAAGCGGTGAACAACATTGCACCGAACGCCACCGAACGCTAAAACAGTTTGTGCAACCTCCGCGAGCGATTTTCCGAAATTATCCCTTAGGAGAATGTGGCCGATCTGCTTGAGTAATTTTTCAGGCCGAATTGCGATTGAAATTAAGCCCCTCTCTCTTTCTCTCTCTCTCGCGGTAGAAAAAAAAAAACATTTTTCACCTCCATTAATTTTCGTACTGCACGTTAGCGTGAAAATTTCTCTCGAATTTCATATCGGTTACACGAGGGATCGGTATTTACCGATTTGCGCCGAGCTTTACAAAGAATTACCTTCGGAAAAGTGAGTAAAAATAAGCGTAATAGCTAACTAAAAAAAGAGAATAATAATAATAAGATACTCTTTTACAACAAAGAGAGAGGGAGACTTTGTTTCATTTTTTATTTTTACGAAATCAAGTTTGTTCGAAAATTCCCAATCGATTCATCGTGAAGAAGATGAGACATCTTTTCAACTGCGCGATAATTAAACAAATTATTTCCTTGTTCATCAAGAAAACAGCTTTGCGCGTTCATCAAATTCCGCTTTTATCGGAATGTGCTGAGACTCGCGGATAATACTTCTTTGTGAAACTGCTCAACAAACGAACGTTCGACTGTGCCCGGCGGCGCGAAAAAATATTATCTCATCCCCGCGATTTCCGCAACGTCGATTGCGGAACGATTGCGAAGCGTGTTTCGTCGCGGATGTCTATCGAAAATAATTTTTCACCCTTTCGCGGGATGAGGGGACACGTTCGTGCGCGATAAATAAATGCGCGAGCGAGACGGAACTATACACGAACGCGCCCAGAGACGTAATTCGATTCGAGAGCGGGCCAGCCAGAATTCGATTGACAGGCGGTCGCGCGCGGTCTATATGGAATATCCAGCTACGGGGCCAGCCGACGAGTTCGACGTGTTTGATTGCACCGTAGAAATAACGCGCGCGCGGGCTTGCATCACGTAGAGGTATGTATATAGATGTGCGATATATAAAATCCCGACTAGGGATTATATAAAAAAAAAAAAAAGAAACAAAAAATGCCGGCCGCGTTCGCGCCAAGAGTTCCGAAGTTATTTAGCAACTTAATGGAAATGTTTTCGATTAAAACATGTATTAGACGTAGCCAATTTATACGTGTCGCTTTATATATATGAAACTTCGTAGCTTTACGCTTAAAACTATGTTTGCGAAATAGCCTCGCGCGAAGCTGAGTGTATTATCGAATGCAAATTTCGTGGAAAATAAGCGATCGCGCGATGAAGTTTCGAAAATTTATCTTTACACAGAAGAGAGAGAGAGAGAGAGAGAAAGAGCGTGGAACGCGTGAGTTTAATCGATTTTCAAGAGCTATTATTGCTGTAATAACTGGCAAATCTCTCTCGTTACAGATTTGCGATTCAACATACTTGCGCGTGGTTCAATTTTTGATTTCACGTATTCTTTATTTATTTATTTACAACCTCTGCCTGATGAAAACGTTTTTCTTTCTTTTTTTTTTTTTTTATTGCACACAGTCGCGCGGCAAAATGTGCACACGCAGATCATTTATCTTTCGTTTCACGCAAAACGCAAAGTGCAGTATTACTCCCCTTCGGTAATAAGGTAGATCGAACTTAATTCTAACTTTATAATCCGTCCTTAACTCGTGTTTAATCCAGTTTCAAACCTGACTCATTAAGTGAAAATCGCTGCGGAAACTTCGCGCAACGTTTGTGCCAAGCTCTGTAATCGAATACGTCGAACTTAATGCATCGCGCTTCTTAGAGCTCGCCACGCACACACATTCCAGTGAGGTAGTTTTACAAAAATTTATCGCCCAACTTCTCCGCGTCCTTCCGAAACTACCTCATTTCCTTCTGGTTCCCCAGTTTTGTTGACAAATTCGCCCTCGGAGAAAAGTTAGCCGGCACCGTATATTAAACCGGGCGGAACTTACATGTCTAGATGCGAATCTACAAAATTACATCGCTGTATAAATTACTGCACGAGAGCGAGATATACATCCGTTCATAGATAGACACTGTCTATAGACAGAAAAAAAAAAGCGGAATGAAATGTAATTTGCGAATTGTGTCACTTGTATGAAAAAAAAAAAAATCTCAAATATCATTATCGACGAAATTGATGTTATTAAAAAAACAAGCGAGCTCACAACGTGTCTAGTTGCGGAGAGACCTGCAATTACGTCGCCACGTAAATTATTTTTATCCGAGAGGAATGTCACAAATCCGTGTAAATGTTTGCTAAAAAGACGAGGAAGTAATGTAATTTGCAAATTATCAGTCAGAAAAAAAGTCTCACACCGGTAAATCAACAAATTTAATCTACATTAGGTAAAGTATCAGTGAACGCGTGAAAGGAATTCGCGTCTAGAAAATTTCGAGAGTTTAATTTAATATAGTAGCGAAACGAAGGTAACATATCTGCTGATATCGCGGAAATAATTTCGCGCAGATGGCAGTCGCAAGAGTTGATGGCGACGTGACAGCATGTGCGACGACGATACGGTATAGGAGGAAGATAAAGTTTTCCTTCTCTCGTCGGTTGTGGTGGTCTAAGCTCGTGTGTGTGTATGTGTGTGAGAGAAAGAAGCACACTTGGCGGCGGAAGACATCGACGGCCGCGTACGCTCTATCCTCTCTCGCCATATCGATCTCGGCGAGATTCTTTACTTGCGCCACGCGGAAAAAGAGATCGCGACGAGGACGAAGTTAATCACGCGCGCCACGGCGAAATCCAGCAGCCGCGGAAAAGTCGATGTCGTGAGGAAAATGGGAAATGCGAAAGGCGATTTCTCTCGGTCGAGGAACGCGGAGGGAAAGAAAAAGAGATAGAGAGGAAGAGAGAGAGAGAGAAAAAGCGGCGAGGTCACGCAGGTGGAACGAAAGAAAGAAGAAGAAGAGGAAGAAGAAGAAGACGCGACAGACGATAATTTCGCGGAGGAGGTCGAGAGACGAGGGAAAACGCGCGCGCCGAGGATTAATTTAAATATTGACATGACCCTGCCGAGTCGGCCATGCTCGACGGAGCGTCGCTAAACGCTCGTTCAATTTGCGCGTCGCTCTTCTTCCGTTTCTTCGAGGCATCGGCATAAATCAACACACGCATACCGTGAAACGTTTTTAACCGGAATTGTCTCTCGTTCGCGACGTCGACATCACGACGGCCGGCTCGGACTTTCTCTCTCTCTCTCTCTCTCGCTCGGGTCTCTGCCGCCGCTCCTCGAAAAAGTGATGAACGATAATAACCCGCCACCGGAGGGTATGACGATGTTTTCGCTCGAATTATGTGTGTTCTTTCAGCGGAATCCCGCGAGAGGACATCCCCCTGACCAGCGCGCCGCAAATCGCGTCTATATCGATTCGCCGCGTTATCCGTTCGCGGATATAATTTATTACAGGCGCTCGCAATTTACAAGCGTTTAGCGCGCGAACACTTCTCTTGCTCTCTCTCTCTCTCTCTCTTTCTCTCTCACACGATAAACTTCGATATCACGCGAACCCGTAAATATTAAAAACCATATTTATCCGCTTGAATAAAAAAAAGAAAAAAAAAACGAGGGAGGTAAAAGAAGAGAGGAGAAACGAAAAAGCTAACAATACCGTTGTGTATTTTTAATCCTTTCAAGCTTGCTGTGCAATATAGTGGTTTTGGTGCGTTGTATTTAATGCATTTAGCAGAGTGCATATCCACGCCAATTCAAAAATTCGCTACAAAATATTTTCTATATATCTTCCTTTAAACAAACAATCGATCGAGGCTAAATTCAGTTTTTTTTTTCCTTCAACAAACAAGCGCTTACGTATTTAGAACGATTGCACGTATAATAAAGATTGAAAACGCCAATCGTTTGTTTGTTTGTTTGTTTTAATTACAAAATGACACGAGAGAGCGTTGCCATTTCGTTCTCGCAGCTGATTATCAAATGGGGGCGATTGTCAATTACGTACTATCACAGGCACAATGGCTTTCGCTATTTTCTTGGAACAATGTAAATCCCGATTTTTAAACTAACGATCGCGCAGGGCGCAGACAGACGGCCCTATATAACTGATCGTGCATTCGGCGCTTTAGAAAAATGATTTCAGCCGGTGCGCCCGTGATCAAGCATTTAATAGTAATGCGTTCGATCGTAGGCGTGACGCGGATCGTATTAAAATACGCGGTGATTAACGACGTCGTTCGCGAGAGAGAGAGAGAGAGAGAGAGAGAGAGAATGAGAGAAGGGAAGAACGAATAGACGGCGGAAAGTGCGCGGATATGGTAACGAGAAGATATGAGACGGAAGCAAATATAAGGAAAACGACGTGGAAGAGAGAGAATTACGTGAGTTATCGGAAGAAAACTTTCGTCTCTCGGGCGTGCGTTACATATAAAAGGGAGGAGGGGGAGAGGGGCTGTTGCGTAACATGTGCGAAGTGCTCGCGAGATGGATCAAGACGTCAGTCAAGAGAAATCAAGTGTACATGTGCGCGCTCGCATGGAAATATTGAACTTGTTTTTAGTTTTAGAACTGTAAGGTAATTCGCCGTCGTGTGAAGCTCAATAAAAAGGAGCAAAAGCGTAAATAAAGCACTTCTTTACGTATGACAAACCCTACTATTACGCGATCGTACGTCAAACGGAAATGAGGATAGATTCCAATTTTCACGAAGAAAAACACGAATGGAAAAAAAAGACACACACACACACACACACATAAAATTGAGAAAATATTGGCGAACGCAATCTCTCTGTATATTGCGCGTGTCGCGTGCGCGCGCGAATTTTGCTGAATATTACGGCAGTTTTTATTCGCGCTGAAATACGAAACATTTTGTCATTTTCAAAACATTTCGCGACAGACAAAATACAATGTTGATACATACTTTGCGCGCGAAAATCGCTTGTTCGTCTTTTGCGCGACATTTGTCGTCGTGTAGTCGTCGTCATCGTCGTCATCGTCGTCCTTTTCTTTCTTTCTGACAAATCGCGTCCGCTCCACCGATCCGGGCTTTAATACTCTCGCCCCATTCAAACACGCGCTCGCGCGCGCGTTTTCATACCCATCGTAAACGAATATAACCGCCCGGTGAACGAGAAGAGAAGAAAGAAAGAGAATGAGCAGAGCGTTAAAAGTTTCTTCGAATGACAATATCGATTTCGCATTTTCATAAAATCTAGGTTACGAAACGTTCGCTTCATAATGGAAACGTCGATTACCCAATAATACGCTGACTCTACAATATTCACAAGTCTTTTAAGAGCGCGATTAGTATTGTTTGCGAAACCTTCTCTCTCTCTCTCTCTTCCTTTCTCCCTCCTTCGTTTTTTTTATTGTTTCTAAGACTCCGCGTTATTGCTACGATCAACGATCGTCGAAGTTATTAGCGAAGAAGAGCGCGGAAGTGTACGAAGGACGAGGGTGTGAAAAAAGAAACGAGAAACAACAACGTAAAGTAAAACGTAACGCAAACTATAGAGTTGAGAAGAACGAGGAGGAAAAGCGATAGAGGGGAACGAAAGAGTCGCTGCAAAGGGTCGCGAGAGGGTTGACAACTCTAGGGTGTCGTAACGTATGAACGGGGCGAACCACGAGTTCATTGCGAATTCATTGAGGATTTTCCAAGTGATTTCCCCGGTTATGTCCGAGGGGTTATGCCTCAAACGGCGAACGTGTGTGCGGTGTCACGGCGAGGAACAAAAGTCAACCATCTCCGGGTTTAATATTTCTCTCTTCTCGGGCCTCTCGTCGTCCTCTTTTTTGCGCTCTACAAACTCGCAATACACACATACACATTCACATCCGCGCTCCTCCTCCCCCGCGTTCATACGGGATTAAGTGGAACTCGTAAACGCGATTTAAGAGCGCAAATCAAGATCGGAACTAATTAAAGTGAGTTAAATAACGTTCCGTCGCGGAAGTGTACGCGGGAACAGAACACTTCGGAGCAAAGGAAAGAAGAGAGGGAAAGAGAGAGAGAGAAACATGGTTATCAATTAAATTAAAATTTCTTACCTTCTCGGAAAATTCGCATTCGCGATAAATGATTCGAATGTCGAGAACTAAGTTTGCGTCGAACAAAGAAAATCATCTTACGATCCGAGTTCATTGTTATAGGGATATATATAATTGCAACGAAGTTAAAACGGATTTTGCGTCTGAAACGTGATAGCGAAATTGAATCCGAGGTTTGGATTCGAAACTTCTCTTCTTGCATGTATTAATTCACATACATCT
>QVOB01024396.1:0-14701 GCA_014839585.1 Pseudomyrmex concolor
CTCACCGTCATCTCGTTCCCCGATGGTGCATTAGCGCTAATCTCCGCTCTTTAGTCCTCCCTTTATCTTTTCTACCCGCGTCTCTTCTCGTCTCTTCCCGTCTCTTTCTCTTTCTCTCTCTCTCTCTCTCGCCCCCTGGTCTTTCTTGTCTCGCAGGGGCTTCTTTCCACATCCTCCTTCTCCGATTCACTGTTTCGCAGAGGCTACGCGGAGGAGAGCGACGCGAGGAACAAAGTGTACCTGGGGCTCTCTCGGACGACTTTATCGGCGCGATCTAATCGGATCGATCCGTTATTCGGTGGCCGCGCGCGCGCGTGTGTGTATATATGCGTCCGCGTGTTTTTGTGCCGGAGTTTTGACACTCGGTATCTCATTAGAAATCGTGAGGCCTCGCCGGTCGGAAGGCGGGATTAACCCTTATCTCTCTCCCGGCTGACCGGACGCTTTTATTTCGATTGAAGAGGAAATGAAACGACCGAATGTGTAGTTCGTCTTTCTCTCTCTCTATCTTTCTCTCTCTGCGTGATTTTAATTTAATAATAGGGTAAGTCAGGGAGAGGGGGAGGGGGAGATGGACCGCGTGAGTGAGACGGACCACGCGAATATTTTTTAAACTATTCGTTAGATGTTAACGTGTATTTATGAGCATTTATTTCTAAATGCGTATTTACAAGCAGGACATTTGCATAACAGATGAGAGTATTTTGTATCTTTAATTCCAAGTAGGTGTGAAAAATTCTAGCCAATCACTTTGTTGTGATTGTGAAACGTTCAAATAGATACATATTTTGTTAAGTTTTTCTATGTATTTTATCAATTTGAAACATTTTTAAAGATTTCTAACTTAAAAATTGATAAAATACCTAGAAAATTTTAACAAAATATCCATCTGAACGTTAATAGAGGAGAAGAGCCAGAAAAAAAATAAAACGAAATAACTGCTTAACACGTTGCGTCGTGTCCGTTTCGAGATTAAGATTGACATTACGAATTGAAAACTTAATAACATATTCACATTTATTTGTTTTTGCGTAGCAGACATCTTAATTAATTCCTGTTACGATGCGCGATTGATGTCGCGCGGGTCAATTTGATCTCTTGTCGATGATGTATCCGCGCTTGAAACGCGGTGAAACAGTCACTATCAACCCTGTACGATTGTCTCCATCCCATTTTTCACGCGGCGGAGATTAATTTGTACACAAAAACACAGCTGTGTGAACCTGCCGGCGGGGAATATAAATGTGTCGCGTGTACACGCCGTGTGTGTGTGTTCGACCGCAAACGCGGCGGGGTGTCGGGAAAGGTGCATGTCGGCGGACCGGTTGTGCCCCGAGAGAGGACCACGGGCGAGCGAGAGGGACAGGGTGGGTGGAAAAGAGAGGAAAATCGGGTAACCGACGTCAGCAGCCAATTCGCGGTGCCGCGATAGCATCATCGGGTATTTTTTTTTCAGTGAGTGTCGGCGACCGAATGTAAAAAAAAAAAAACAAAAAAAAACGAAAAAAAAAAAAAAAAAAACTGCTGGTCGGGGGCAGGAAAGGATGGCAGCGCGTTAGTAAAAAGTCCGTCCGAACTTTTCGACAATAACTGGAGGGTTATTGAATTTTTATTGGTGACGACGAGTCAATTTGCGATCGCAGCCTCGTGCCACCTCTGATCCGCAGTTCGACAGTTCATTTAAAGGCGATTCCCGTCGACGACCTGTCGTCGTCTCTCGTCGAATCCGCGTCTTCGCTCCACTTCCGGGTTATCAAAAAAAGGTTTTCTTCGAGAAGAATCTTCGATCGCATCACTTCCGACTTGGATTAGAAAAGCGAATTTTAACGCGAGTTCCGACGAGATTCGTCTTCGATGAGAGGCGTCGAAAGTAAGGAACAATTTTTTACAAAGGAAAATTTTTAAACAAACGTTACGTAGATCTTGGTAGTCTTAAGAGCTCTCTTAACAGAATCAGAAATTTGAATTTTTTTTTAGTTTCTTGTTTCAATTTATTTTGAGACGAGACGAAAAATCGAAATCCGATAGGCAATTACAAGGTGCGAATATCGACGACAATTTTTTATTTAATACGATGAAAACTCGCTTGTGTCCTCGTTGCGTTCTTTCTTTCGCGCAACTTAAATCAGAATCGCCAATGGCGAACGGGATGAATTGGCTTTAATGCAAAATGTTCTAACGGGAATATAATCTCGACGGGCGTCTGTCGATGCTCGGATGTCTACTTCGCGCCGAAGAGACGGGTCCTTCAATAAATCTGAAAAAAATTAGTCGACTGTCAGTCAGGAATGGAAATGGGATTTTATTTCCACGCACCGACGGCTTCTTCCGCCAATTGGCCGATCGATATCTCACGGATTGAGTTGACTCCGCGAGCGGCGAGGCTCGCTGCGAGATCGAGCTTTCCGGCCCGGTAATTGATCGAACGAACTTATCGCCGTCTAACTCGTAAGAGACAGCAAACTCTCTGTCTCTCTCTCAAACAACTCGTCGTGTGTGTTACACTTGTATATAGACTAAAATATTTTTGGCTCTCTCGATTTATAACAACGATATATAACAAATCTCTTACAAATTTAAAATACTTTTTGAAAAATTTTTTTGTCACGGAAAAAAATTCGTTTATTAACTCCTCGTAGTCAGACGTGGGGAGTCTTTCAGACCCACTCAGAAATTGCGCATCGGAGTTTCTAGAAAAAATTAGTTTATTAAGATAATGACGAAATACACCGACCGATAACATCAAAGAAAATCGTGCCGTGCGTAATCAGATCCACGAGAACGTGCTCGCGTCACGTCATGAGGGAACGATCGGACGACGTCTCGTTATCGTCCCCTATTCGAACTTGCGATGTACCCGTGGTGTCAAAGTGATGAGTACCCGCTCGTCTTACGGGAACCCTTCTCAGGGCTCGTCCTCCCGACGAGCCCTCAAGACGTCCTGCCACGTGTTACCCGATGATGCGCCTTCCTTCTCGTAATATCTTCTCGAGAATGGCAGCGACCGGAAGGCACACGTGTGGAGGCCCCCGCTAAATGGAGAACGTGTTCGCGAGCTGCTTCCAGGCGGGCTTCGCACCTGTCGCCACGATCGCCGGACACGTGTCCGTGAGGATGCAACCCGCATTAACACGTGTGCTCGATCGATCGGCCGGCGTTCCGCTGTTCGTCGCTGCACTTCCGGTTGCCGTTTTGACTTGTAACCAATTTTCAGTTAATAACGGAATTAGCGTTAAGTAAAATAATTCTTTGATAATATTTTTAGATGATCTTTCCTCTCGTGAGAGAAAGTTTTTTTTACACGAAAAAAAAAAAAAAAGATTTGCTAGGATCAATTATTCGAGCAAAAAATTAGTTACTTAAGTTATTATACATGGCCAGTAGAAAAAATTTTTCTATTGAGATTTTTATTAACGAAACGTTGGCAACAAAACATTTTATTGGCGAAACAAAAATTCAGCAGACTCGACAGATTTTTCTGGCCGACCGTAATAACAGCAACAATTTTTTTTCCGCGTAGTTGTGATATTTAACGAAAATATTCCCAAATAAAAAATTAATTAATTTTATCTGTTTTTTTTTTATCAAAAGAAAAGAAAAATAACGCGCAAACTAATTAGTAGCAAACCTCAGTTTTTTATTGAATAACGTCCAAAATAAGTATTACGTTTCCACACAACGTCGCTTTCTTCGCTTTTCTCGATGTCGTCTTTCTTCGTGAGTTTCGTGACTTTTTTGAAGGAAGCGTTTTAACGAGGAGGATGCTCGGAGGCGGTCGAACGACCAGTTCGCTTGTCCACATTAATGGCTTAATGGCGAATCGATGTTCGGGTCAAATGCCGGTCGTGTCGCGCGTCGCAAATACGTCGATTATACAGTTCCTCGACCATTCCTCCAGACCGGTATCGTGGAACGGCGTCGATAAGAGGGCCTTATCTTATCGCGCGAAAACGCTCCCTCTTCTTCTTCTTCTTCTCGTCTGCCATCCTCGTTCATTGTCTCTTTCTTCTTCGTTCTCGGCGGGATTCAGCATAGACACAGAGCGTCCATTTATTCACGAATGCCAAGGCCGAACGCTTCGCGGACGACCGACGCAAACGAACTCACATAATCTCGGCATCTCTCGCTGTAAAGACCTTTTCGCAAAATTCCAATTTTTTTTTGTTTTTGAGTAAATATTTGATTTTCAAGTTTTGAAGTTCGAACAGCGAGAAAAGTTGCGCAAAGATTCTCAGATCTCATAGATCGCGATAATTATCAGAGTAGAAATAAAATAAGTTTTTAAAGATGATAAAAAAAAAAAAAAAAAAAAAAAAATACGCCGTCACCGGCGGCTTGACGACGTCGCGGCAACGTGGAATCGCGTCAGATCGTGAAAAACGGTAAAAAAGCCGCACCCAGCGGGGGTGGCTGAGTTTTGTCAGAGACCATTGTCCGGCCCGTCAGGGATGAAAAGCCCCGGAGATAGGGAAGCGTCGGCCCCCTCAACGCGTCGGTGATCGACGATGATTTGTCAAAGTCTTCCCTTCGAGCGACGCGCTACGTCGGTCGTCTTCGTGTCCGAGAAGCAAAAAAGACACGTCCTTCGCTATGAGTAATAAATACTTCCAGAAATGTTCTTATGAATTATCTAACGTATATCGGTTTTCACTCGATTTTTTGTTCCTTGACTTGAAACCTCGAGTCGCTCTTCACAATGCGTAAGTCGATCCGATCTGGCTAACTTGTCATTTTTTAAGTTTTGCCACAAAGGGTCAAAAGGAAGTAATATTTTTTAGTTTGGATTGTGCGGCACAAAAGCTACGTGTATTTATATTTCAGTATTTATATTATTACGAAATTATTAAGTTCTTTAATTCAGCTCGTAAATCCTCATTAATAAACGCGCGCGAGATGTGTTTGTCCGGCGAATGTAGCCGCGTACGAAAACAGGTCATCCCGACGTTAAAGAGCCACCCTCTGAAGGTCCCGCGGCAATATTACTACCACTCCTACAATTACACAACCGCTTCCGCGCGCCAGTGGCTCATGCACGCGCGAATGCATTGCGCTATACACTTCGTCGTTGTCCTTTCATGCGGGCGGGGCGGGACGGGACGAAAGGGGGGGGGAAGAGAGGGGGTAGTTTACCCCTCACCGGACGGTGAAAAAGCGGCGGACACTTTTTATCGTCGCTCGCAATTACGATTAGCCCGCGCGTTGGAAGTCGACGGGAAAAGAGGGAGGAAAGGTGGGGTACGATTAGGGCACCTCGTCAAAAGCCGCCCCGCGGAACAAATGGTCGCTTATCCTCCCACCTCCTGGATGAGTGCATCCCCCAGGAGAAGGGGCAAGAGAGGAGCCCGAAAGAGAACGCGAACGCGGGAGAAAGAGAGAAGGAAAGGCGGGGAGGAAGGGTGGAGATAGAGAAAGCTCGGCTCCGAGGGGGTGGCGCAGATTACACAAATGAGAAATGACCATCAGGCTATCGGTGGAGGACTTCGGTGCTGCTGCTGCTGCTGCTCGGGTTTTGCGGCATCTGCGCGCGCGACATGGATGTACATACATACCATACACACACCGACGCCAGACGTCGGCGTCGGCGAGAGAGAAAGAGAGAGAGAGAGAGAAAAAGAAAGAGAGTCGAGCTTCCGGCAGAGCGCGAGCTTTTTAGATACGCCGCCGATAGCGGCGGTATCTCGCTCTCGCGGTAGCGCCGCCGCGGTGCGTATAATTTATTTTCCCGATAACGTATACAGTCGGCGAGCGTCTCGTCGTAAGGTCCGCGTCGATCCTCAGAAATAACGCGCATCGCGCGAAACATTCGCCGTTTCTCGCGCGAAAACAAATCTCGCGCCCGTGAAAACTAAAAGAAAAAACTTATAAAAAGTTATTATATCGTAAAAAGAGATTGAAGATGCTAATTTATTCTAAACACTTACAGTTACAGAGTCGTTATCTTCAATCTCAAATATACTTAGAGCCATTAATGTAGCATCCGTTTCGGGAGCTAAAGATGCGTGTTTTTTTTTCGATCTCACAAAACGATCTCACAAAATCAGCGCGGTCACTCCCGCACGCGCGCGCGCGCGCTTCAAGTCTCTTCGATATCCGTCCATCTTCCCGGACAGATGAGAGAAGCAGTCTGATAAAGGACCGCAAAGAAAGGAGAGGGAAGAAGGGACTTGGGTTATCTCTCGCGCGTCGTCTAGACTCGAAGAGCCGTTCCTGGATTTCCTCCCCCGGGGACCCTCCCCCTTCGCTCGAGAAGAGGGAGAGAGATGAAACAACGTCCGAGAGAGAGAGAAAGAGAGAGAGAGATATGCGGCGAATTCGTACAAGACAGTGAGACCACTGTTGGATCTGTTTCCCTTTTCTTCCTCTCCCTCTTCTCTTGCCGTTCATTGCCGGAGGATCTTAACGAATAAGATAACACGGCGCCAGGGAATTCTCATCTCGTCTCTCTCTCTCTTGCTCGCTTTCTCGTCTTTTCTTCTGTTAGGTACTTCAAAAGGCCAACGGTCACCGACACTACAGCGATGATCCATCCTGACCGTCCTCTCGACATCTCTTCTCGCGATTACGCGGAATCGGTCGTCGTCTCTTGTCTTCTTCCATCTCTTTCTTCTTCTTCTTCTTCTCTTACTTTTCGCGCTTTTTCATGCCACTTCCCGCCCGGAGATCGATTGCTCGATTCGGTGTCCCTGGTTTACGAAGAAATCGATGCCTCATCGTTAAGATGAGTGACGTGTCCAGACTGTGTTCATTGTCTCGTTTCATATAAGATTTCTTGAATTTAATGCGATTAAAAATCGCGAAGTAAAAACGAGACAGAAATTGAACTGAGTAATAATTTCTTTGACTTGTGTTTGCGCGTGTGCATATAAAAAATGCAAAGAGAAGTATTTTCTAATTAAATTAAAACAAACAAAAAAAAAAAAAAAGAAATATGTCGTAACTACGTCGCGGCACTTGTGTTATATCCTAATTGAAACCGTTCGCACTTAGGGTTATTGATCCTCCCCCATCCTCGTGTGCGTATCAACGGGATCGTTCTTTCCCGTCTTTGCAGGGGGATTCCGCGTAATCGGTGTTGCAGCGTCGCTCCTCCGGATAAACGATTCAAGCAACCAGAGCGAGAGAACAACCGATGTCAGTGAGAATTAATTAAAAGAACGATTGGAAGTACATGCGCGAAAAATATTCCAAGAAAATAATGATTACGTGTAATTCTTTAATAGAGTTTTAATTTTTTTCCTCATTTAAATATTTTTATTAATTTTTAGAGCCAAATTTACTCAAGAATTACCAGTAATATAATTTGAGAGGTCATATACATTTCGTGTATTTTTTCCCAAATTATAAACTGTTACATAAACAATTTTACATAAAATTTGCTTTTAATTAAGAAATTATTTAAAAATTTGCAACTAAATAAAGATTCCTCAATTAATGTTTGCTGATAATTATCACAGAGTAATCCAGATTTTCGCCCAATGAAGAACCGAATCGTTGTGAATCGTTTGAATTAAGATTTTTTTTTTAATAAAGAGAAGATTTTAAACTAAGAAATGAATACGGTCCTAAGAGCCGTTTGCAGAATGTTGTGCAGGATGTTGTCTTAGGACCGTATTCATGTTTTAGTGTGAGACTTGAGGAGCCTGAAGATTCTTTATGAGAAGATTTTACCTCAACAATTTCGCCCACATTGGCCCTAATCGAACTTATTTCGAAATTGTCGCGAGCTTATTTATTGATAAAATATTTTCTTGTGATATTTGTCTTGATATTAGTTTATTAATTAATTATTTATTCTCTCTCGAGCCTTTCTCTCATCTTTCGTCACATTATGCCGTTCATCCTTTCTCCATCTTGAAAACCGCGGACTGTCTGGTCGCTTTGCGCGCGACACGTTTGCGTGTAAAAACTTGTTTGCGCGCGCGAATCCCCCGATGTTAATCTCCGCGCGTATATTAATATATGAGCGCAACACCATCGATATCGAATAACGGTTAGATCGAAGGCGCGATAAGCGCGGGGAGACTCAGAAAATACAAGTTCAACTGGTTCTTTCTCTCCGTCGCTCTTTTCGTCGAATATCACATATGTAAAGTTGACGCGAATAATTTATTAGCGGATAATTACCGAGCGCGCGGCGTTGATAATGCGCGCGCGCTCGGCGGTAGTCGCGGCGATTTCGCAACGGTTCCTCGCGCGAGCGTGACGCAACCGACAGCCGAATAACACACGTTGCATGTGTGTGTGTGTTAAATATACACACATTTAAAAACGTACATTTAGACACGTACGATTATATACTACAGGAGACGCAGTAGTAGTCGACGCTTGCGAAACCTTGCGAAAAATCTGACGCCCAAGTGATAAATGCGCGCGAGCAATACGCCGTGACTAATACCCGCGTAAGGACGCGTGTTTCACGTGCCCGAGGACGCCAACGAAAATGCAAATACCGCGTCGTGCTGCAGCGAATAACTAAAATCAGAAACCGTGAGAAAAAGAGACCGTTTTTCGTGAAAAACAGAAAAGCTCACTTAATTTTTTACAACAATATATACGTATATGCGCGCGCGCGCGCGAGAAAGAGAGAGAGAGAGAATGTATCATTACCCTATAACGTTCTCAATTTAATTAAATTATTTAGGCGTTACACGAGAAAAAAACGGAATTTATAATCATCCGCGCGTTAATTTTCATCACTAATTGTGCTAATATTATCCCATTTAATTTAACGCAGAGAAGAATGCGCGTAATATATTATTCAATTGTTTTTTTAGTTTAAAGTGAACGTTTGGTTTTTTTTATTATATGTGAAAGCAAAGAAGACGTGTATCAAAATATTTAGCGATTTTTTATGCAATAATTATTTTTATTACACACATATTTTGTCATCTTTGTATTATAATTTATATACATGTGGTTTTCAAATTTTGGGGGAAAAAATTGCGAACGGTTTCGAGACTACGGCACAATTTTCCGAGACTGCGTGGAAATGACTGCGTATTCTTTTCTCGAAAAAAAAAAAAAAAAAAACACCAAGCTGTCCGCAGGAATAGATGCATTAATGTTCGAGTGGATTATACAAACGCGCGTGTACCTTTTCGCATTTGTAATGCACGCAACGTCGGAGTTCAGGAAGTTAACGACGTGTGAATATTTATGGCACTGTCAGCACTCGTTTCCGTCACTATGCTCGATTCGCGCGCGCGCTCGCTGCTTTTATCGAACAACTAAACTCTCTTTCTCTCCCTCTCTCTCCCTCCCTTCCTCCTCTTTTACCCGATTTTACCCGGTGCGAATAAAATCGAGCGTCTGCGTTATGTCGGCCGTTGCACTTCGCATATTTTCCGCCAGAAGCATATAAACAATAATGCATCGTGGAATAATAGACGAACTTAAAATAACGAACGAAGCGCGGTATAAACGCGCGATAAAATGTTGCTTTTCAATACAATTAATCAAAAATTGAAGAAAATGTTACGCGAATTATCAGTAATAATAATAATAATAATAATAATAATATGCGGAATATTAATTAAGATCGAAATAATTAATAATAATAAAAATTGCTAATAAATGTCAGAATATAAATTACGAGATAAAATTATCATATAAATAAATATTTTTAATGTATTTTTCTAACGTTTCGATTGCGAAACGAGAGATCGCGCGGTCAAATCGGGCCGAGAAACGCGCGATCTTCTTCGTCTCGAAGTATAGGAAAAAACAAAGAAAACACGCAAAAAAAAGCGTGTGTACGTTACAGCGCGATACCGCATTGACGTGCGGAGACAAAGAGCATGCTTATTAGATATAAACGGGTTTCCTACGTGTCTTACGTCCCCGGTCTTATCGTTATCGCAACTGTTACTCATGATGCGAATGCGCGCGCGCTACCGCGGGAGTATCGCAAGCGGTTATCGTTATCCGTTATCGCCGCGCGTTATCGGCGAAGTTCGAGCCTGGCACCGGGGTGCGGCGGCGACAGGGGGTGCCCGCTTCCACCAGCGGCAAACTAATGCGATACCACGGTCTCTCACCAAAGTCCGGAGAAGCAGTCGAATTTATATTCGCGCAGAAATTTCAAGCAATATTTAGAAACACAATATTGTTTGTTATTGGTTTTTTCTTCTACGCAGGAAAATATAATTATTATTATTTATTTTAAATGTGTACGGTATATGACGAACAAAAAATCAATTCACAGCTTTGATTCGTACATTTTATTTTAACGAAGTGTTAAAGTTATAATATTTTGCGGCGTTACATTAAATATTTTTCGACACATTTATATTTCTATCATTAATTTCTTCATCAAAGTGTCAGTTGAATTATTAAAAGTACAAGTTGTATGATACACGCATTCCTTCCTGTCGCACGATTTCTCAGATTAGACAATAAAGCGGTTATTCTCGTGGAACGAAAAAACGCTTGATATCGACGATTATTTCCGGGAAATATAATTGACAAACCGCGGGATTTCTGGAAGAAACCTGATGGAGTCTCTTGAAATTGCCGTCTTCCGATGTGTGCGCGTGGTGGGGATCAACAATAGCGAAGGTGTGAAGTGAAGCGAGGAGAAGAAGAAGAAGAAGAAGAAGAAGGAGAGAGGAGAGAGGAGAGAGAGAGAGAAGTGCGACTGTCGAATGTTTGTTCGGTACTTATCGTGCGGTAACAGAATGCAAAGGACGGAAAGAGGGATCGGCGGTGATGCCGAGCGAGAAAATCAACGGTAGGTATAGGAAGCGCGTGCGAGCGGTGGGAAAGATGAAAGGAGCGAGTGAGAGACGTAGTGACGGCGGAGAATGATAACAGGTAGCCATGAGTCCCAGGGCCGCCGGGAAACCAGTGATAGTGCTTGCATTGCAAGAGCGAGCATCTCGGCCGCATCTTCCGAAACCGTCTTTACGAGAACTCAAAGGAAAACCGCGGAAATCGGTACAAAAGTAAAAAAAAAAAAAAGTTAAAGTGGTGAAATGTGCGCGAAAATTGGGAAACAAACTAATCGGAAGTACGGCGCGAAATGCACGGGGGAGGGGATGAATTTTTCACGAGTGTTGCTTTGTGTGATTTTTTTTGTGACGTAAATGATGTGATACACACACACACACACACACATACAATTTATACGTACATTGCATTAATATGTGTGTAATAATTAAAATTTAATGGAAGAGGTAAGGTTTTCGCGCTGATAATAAACGCGTTTTGATTTGCTCTTTGAGATCGAGATAAATTTGTTTTTTATTAAGACTTTTTTTAGTTCATCTGAAACCACACCTTCGGCGATCG
The DNA here is from genome assembly GCA_014839585.1 of Pseudomyrmex concolor. Lineage (NCBI taxonomy): Eukaryota > Metazoa > Arthropoda > Insecta > Hymenoptera > Formicidae > Pseudomyrmex > Pseudomyrmex concolor. The sequence continues at coordinate 11,290 of QVOB01024396.1, forward strand.
GTGCACAGATAACACACTGTTATGTGAGATTCTTATCGAAAGTTAACTACTTACTCTCACGAGTTTTATTACATAATATGTATAACCTAACCTAACCGGGGGTAGAATAATTTTTCACACGTGGTTTTGTGAGAACCCTTTATTTTTTTTTAACGCATTGTTCTTGCAAGGTATGTATAACTTTGTCGCCGAGAGAGAGAGAGAGAGAGAGAGAGAGAGAGAGAGAGAGACACGCGCGTATACGTTAAAATCGCATAATTAAGAGCGACGGAACCGCTTGAGCCGCACGCGTCAATTAAAACTTGCACGTCGAGGTCCTTCTCTTCGCACACCCTTGCGCGAGAGGAATATTATAAAAGTTATAATTAATTCTCGAAGCGCTCAAAAACTCGTACGCGCGGAAATGCGAAAGAAAAGAAACTTTTCTTCTCATTCACGTTGAGAGCAAATGAATACACGTATCAGTTCGCGATATGCGTTTGCGCGATTGTCTCGCGCGTGATGTCTTTTTTTTTTTTTTTTTCCAAGAGAATCAACAAGATACATATTTATACTTCTTATCATATCTTCTACGTGGTTTTATTTTCATGTTGCGTGTATTTTATATAAAAGTGTGTTTTTTTTTTACACAAAAGATATTTTTCCGAAAAAAACTGCGAGATTGCGAAAGATCGATCGTTCGCTCGAAACGTTTTCTTCTTGCTGAAGAAAATATATAATATTTCGTAATTGTTGCAATGGTTTTTTAATTGCAACGGAATCGATGCAGCTTCTCGCTCCTCGCGAAAATCCACGCGTTTGCGCGATCGATAAGATGTCAATCAATAAGAGCACGCTCTGGCCGCTTATCGGACAACATGCACGCCGATTAGATCTCTCTCTCTCTCTCTCTCTCTCTCTCTCTTTCTCGTCTAGACATGAGGATAATCTGTCTCGAGAGAATCCTCGAAGCTCGCGCTATAGTTGAAGTACATTTTAATCAACGCGACGCGATAGCGCGGCTGCGCCGACGCGATTTTTTTCTCTCGGCAAACTGTTATTGTTCACGTCGCGTCTTCGCAACACGAAATTCGCGACGATCGTGTCACAACAGCGTGTCACATTATCGCCGCTAATTCGCTTCAATCGATGACGCAATCGATTTTTGACACTTTGATCGCGGCATCCGATCATTGCCTTCGCATCCGCAGTAAAATTCACTATCGCGGCAAAACACATAACGTGAAGTTATTCCCGCGTTATTTACAAATCAAAGATGTGCGGGATAGAATTCGATCAAGATTATACTTCGATAAGGAGAGAATTTTTGACAGACTCGAACTGCGTTTGAGCGACAAGACGTACGTGTGGAAAATGAATTTTCGAATGAAGGACAGAATTTTCTGTGACGCAATTGTTTGAACTTAGGATCGTAAGATAAGTTCGATAAAAAAAATAAAAAAAAAGAAGATAAAATCTTTGGCTCAGAGATATGTATAGGAAAACCTACTTTCCTGGTGAGGATAAAAAAATCCAACGAAAACAGATATGACAAAAAAAATATAGTTTCAACTATTCTAAAAACTGCTCCATTTGTTTAAACTTGCAAGACTCGCGCGCTCGATTAGTTAGTTTCGTTTGCAAAGTGATTTGTGCGGACAAGCGTCGTTAGAAAACGTCGTGAGTGAGTGAGAGAGAACTTTGACACCTTTAAATACACACTCGTCCGAGACACGCCATGAGCATTATACTTCAATGGCGACAGCGCAAGGCGAATCAGCTGCGGTCCGAAACTGCTTTCTCTTTGTCGAGTAAGTAACCGTACCGTATATATATTCTTTGCGAACGTGTGTTGCAAGTTATTTAAAATATAAAAAACAAAATTAACATTTTAATTTGTGAAATAATATAATTGTGACATACATCTGATACGATTGTAAAGAAAAATCCCAACACACTGCGTTTTAATTTTGTAGCGAATTATGAAAAAAAAAAATGACTTAAATTTTTCATCATTTTCGGCTTTAATTTTTAGAATATGTTTTTCTTTTTTTACACCCGCGAAAAATCTCCCTCCCTCTCTCTCTCTATATATATATATATATATATATATGTATATATATATTTCTCTGCGGATGAGAAGCAGAAAAGAAAAGGTTTCGATGAGCGCGCGAGTCGCGACCTCGCAGAGCGCTAATGGGAGGAGTTCATTAAGATCGCGCGATTAGAGCGCCTTATCGCGGCTAACCGAGGCTCGTTACTTTCGCGTGACGTCACTTCCTCTCTCCGCCGTTCCCTCCGGACCGTTCCTCTTCTCTCCCATCGGCTTTTCTTTTTTTTTTTTTCATGTTACGGTGCACGCTTTTTATTCCCGGAATTTCGCACCTCGGTCATCTCTTCTTGATGATTCGACAACCGAGAGCATTGACAGGATTCTGATATCGCCAAGATAAATCAGGAAAAGAAATTCTTTCAGATATTTCATACACACACAAGATGTTCCAACGTAGCCGGCGCGCGAAATGTTTTACAAACGATTCTTGCTAAATTTTGTTACTTGCTTTTTTGTTGCGAGATTTGATTTTTAATATTGAAATTACTTCGAGTCGTTCTCACGATCGATGGTAAACACGCGATCAGTCGATTAAGAGAACACAAACAAAAATACACATCGCTCTCCAGTTGTAATCGTTCAAATTGTTTGAAGAAAATAAGCGTGTGTGTGTGTGTGTGTGTGTGTGTGTGTGTGCATGACCTGATCTGTAACATACATCTATATCGTAATCTATATATTTATATCTAGATCGTAATCGAGACGCGATGAGAATAGCAACCTTATCGTACAGTTTCGTGATAACATCTCGAAGACGTTCTTGTTGTCAGCACGACCGGACGATAGAGCACGATAAAAGACGATGCGATTAGCGGGAAAACGCGAGACGATCTTGCTTAATCGCGAGAGATCATCTATCGATCGGGAGATCGTCGATCGTGACGATCGGCACGCTGGAATCATTTCTCGTTCTTCGAGAGATGTGGACTTCGCCGCTTGCCCCCCCCTTCCCCCCCACGCTCGATTATCTATCGCCCGCGAGGTACAGCTCGATGCATCTCGACAGGTTAATACAACGGAAACGACTAGAGTTTCTAACAATGAAGACATCTCTTTCTCTCTGATAAGTAGCGTCGATCGTTATAGTCGATCTTATTTAGTCAACTCGAAGTGGTTTTCTAAATGTTAAATTATATCGTTTGTCTTAACATTCTGTTAAAATTTCTGCGTCACAATTGCGCATAAAAAATAAAATATTTACTCCTTCTCTCTCTCTCGCTCTCTCTCTCTCTCATATCGATGTATTATTATTATTAAGCTTTAATATTTTTGTTTTGTATATTTTCTTGGTGCGCTTTAGGGGACCTGTCCCGGAAGCGC
>QVOB01024400.1:0-18882 GCA_014839585.1 Pseudomyrmex concolor
ATAAAGTTCCTTTACTCGTAGCGTTAAATTCAATGCCGTTTAATAATCCTAGCCTACAGTGCTTCTCAACTTTCGCTCGAAGCCTCACAAGTACTTTTACCATTTTAGAAACATTGTGACTTTTGCATTTTGTACGCTATACAAGAACACATGTGTTGTGCTAGAGCGGAGTCTCTCATGCTAGAAGTAAATTTGTGTGAAAAATAGACGTTGAACTAGACAAAAACAAACGTGACGATATATTTATAACGACTCTTAAATTTCGATCGAAGCGAAATATTAATGACAGCAAGATTTATATATAATCAGGACGTCGTTATTACATTATTTACAGATCCACAGTCGTTTTTAGAAAACGCGCAATGTCGAGAATTTTTAGATTTTTCCGAGTGATTAAGTTCGAAATTTGTGAGTTTTTTTTCTTACGTTTGAAATTAGCCGCGCGATTTAAATACCGATTTAATTCATGCGTTCGCGTCAATAAAGTACGAAGATCCGAGAATAGTTTTTTCCGGGAGATCAGCGCTTCGATATTCGTGAAGAGGAAGAGAGAAACCGAGACAAGAGAACGGACGTTGCAGCGTCGACGAAAATGGCCTCTCCTCGAAAGCTATTGTATTAGCCGCAGTCGCCTTTATTGAGAATGCGAAAGAGACGACTCTGCTGTCACAGAATCGTTTTTACGACTCGCCATAAACCCCCATACAAATTGTCCCCGAGCGAAGCTCGGCCGCGTCGTCTCGCTATTCCACGTTGTTGCCTCGCGTGCGGTCTTCAATATTCTTCGCGACAATTAAACCAAACGGCCATTGCGCGCGAAAAAATACGCAATCAAAGTATACACAATGTAAAATCCACCGGGACTTTTCAAGTGAAAAATAATTCTAAGCTAAAAACTTGACGAGTGAAAAAAAAACGCAGCTTCTTATTAATTAAAAAACTCGCTTATGAAAATGCTCGCACAATTCGCATTCTTCGATCGAATTTTAACGTCACGAGCGGAAACTTGTAAAAAAAGTCTTACGGTCGGAAGGTTTTTTTTTTCGTTCGTCATGCGAAAAGGACATAAATTTTCGCGCCACACACCTGTGCGTTTCTCGCCGCGGAACGTGAAACACGTTGTTCTCTTATGTGTGTGTATATGCGTGCGAACGGGAGGATTCGCGAAGGACTCGCGCACAGGACGTTGCACACAATGTGACACCCTTGCTCGTTCTCGCGACTACCGATGTTAGCCCTCGTTATTGCTACTTTATTGCTCGTAAATCCTCGCGTACCGCCGTTACAAGAATACGGCAGTGTCCCTTAACGGGTGTCGTCTCACCGGACGCTTCTACTATCTCGTAATCCTGCGCGATATGTGGCGGGGCTCGCCTTGACCGAACGAGAGAACGTACCATATGTCTGTAACCAAGGACCGTGTTCCCCTCGGGACATTTCGCTAATTTCTAATTAACGTAGTTTAATGAGATATTGTATCCGCTAATGTTACCTTGAAACTTCGGTCCTGTTACGAACTTCTGAGTTGTTGATATTTTTGTTCTAACGAGCAATTAGATTTATATTTGCACAGAGCGCTTATCATACGTTTATGTTTGACAAAACACATGATTTGAAATTGATAAAAATTAATTTTGCAATTTTTGCAGTTTCTTTTAACTGTTGGAATTTTTGTCCGAGATTTTCCCGTTTATTTGTTGGATTATTAAATGGATATCCTGTCGATAACAACCGCTGGATAGATCGCGATCGTTACACGAGAGAACGGGCTTTTTTTTTCTCTACGTTTACAGTCGGCGCGGTCCCTCGGCGATCTGATTCCCGAGGGGGTCGTGTACTTTTCGCTTGTTTTCCCGCTGATTCGCGCGCTCTCGAAACACAACGTGATTAAACTCGCCGCGTGTGCGATTTCAATCGCGGCCATTGATATTCCGCGTCTATCTCCAATATCTCTTTTCTTTTTTTTTTTTTTTTTTTTTTTTAGGTCTGACGAATTGCACCGCGTACGCGAATTACATCGCAATGGTTGGAATTGGTCGGCGCGAGATAAACTGCTCGCATTGGGAAAGTATCGTCCGGTTCTCATTTTTTAAAGGAAACACTCGTCCAGAAACGCGCCGATGTGACGCGCGCGTTGACATTGCGATCGAACGATTTTGCGATCAATACGCTGTTCATACTCGCGAGACGAAATGCGTGTACGTATGCACGAGCGAGAAATGCGTTTCGGAAGTTCGAGCATAAATACAAAGCGCATCGGAGAGATTCATTGCCACGAGAAATTACACTATCATTTCAGCTTAATGAGATATTACGAAATATCGATGCCAATGTGAGCGCGTGTATCTTAATCAAAACTTTTGTCTTTGTCAGGCTTCTGTGAAACGCGCGCGACTGTTATCTCATGTCTACTGACGGTTTCTGTATTTCCGTTTTCGGATTCGCACGTAATTTCGGTCTCGTGTGGTTTTCATCAAGCGCGCCAGAGCGGCTGCCAGATGCGCTGCATAAATGATCGGTCTCCGAAATAATCTCTCTCTCTCTCTTTCTCTCACTTTGCGCAATTCGAGCGCCGTTTTCTGAATCTCAGAGCAATATTCCACGTTACAACGTGGAATTAAACTCGATTTTCCTTATTCTCTCGAAAGTTAACAAAGCCATCAACGGTGGAATATCGCCGGTGCGATTATTTAATCGCCGACTTCGTGAATTCCGTGCGGCCCGGGTTAATTGAAATTAATACAAATGCGCCGAGTGTTGCGGAAATCGCAGCGCTCGGAGTATCACATTAATTTGTCATTAATTAAAAGGCGCATCCTTTATAGTATCGAAAACTGCAGAACTTTACTTATTCTCTCGTCTCGGCTCGCGTCTCCTCTTTCTCCCATTCCCTTTGAGGCGAGAGAAAATTTGTCGAAGTATAAAAGTTCGTAATTAATTCGCTCGAATTTTTTTTTTTCGCTCCGACTTCCGTCGGTAGCGGAAGTTTATTTGAGCTGAAAGTGCATCTGTGTTTTCATCACGCGCGCGCCGAAATTCCTGACGGTGAAAAGTCGAGTGAACTCAGGAGTTACAGGAATTTCCCTACAATCATCCCTCTCGGCGAAGTCGCTTTTCCGAAAAAAAAAAACAAAAAAGTTATGCTTCGCGCGAGTTCGATTCTTGCCGGAGAGAGAAAACGAAATTGGAAATTTCAGACCTTGTCATTTTTATCGTCGCGCGAGCGCGCGTCTCGAAGAGTTTCGTATTCAATAAATTATTTAGCAGATACACACTTGCGTATTCATTTGCCGCGCAAGTGTCTGCTTCGCGCGCGACGTATATATATGCACTATGTTATTCTGTTTAATATTGCAAATTAATATTATTCACGTATATATGCGTGTTTTTCTGTGTTTGCTGATAATTTCGTTTCAATGCAATGTCATTGTAAATATTAGACAAATTAATGCTATATACACACACACACACACACACACATATTCAACGTGTATTCCTCATTGTTTTGCAGTACTGCTTTATATGGGCGCTGCGCGGAGCCGAAACAAATCCCATTGCAAAATCGTTACGACAATATACATAATTTGCAATTCGCGGAGAATAGAGAATACGTTTCGCGTAACAACGTTCGTAGACATATAGTGTGCCCCATCGCACACACATCCGTCCTTTCCGCTAAATTAATTAAAGCGCCGTGTGAATCGGTGCAGATATTACGACGATGAGAAATTGTCTTCTCCTCGGTCTCCCGAGCAATCGCACAGTTAGCGCAAGAAATTGACAAAGGAAACGCGTAACGTTCGCTCGCATTGTTCCCGCGCGCGTGCTCAAAATCGATTAGAGAAAAAAAACTCAGATTCGGAGATTACAGATATATGTATCTGTCTCATTAAAGCGGAATTAATTTCATACTTATCAAAATGTTGAAGAATATCTCTCCCTTTTTATTCTCGTCTTTTATTTCGACGAGCGAAGAACGCGAGGTCCAGAAAACAGGCTTAATTTGATCTTATCTAGAAACTGGCAGGGTGAAAGGGGAGCGGAACGGAACGTGGATGGTTAGATCCGGGCGTATAAATTACGCGCGGAACGTGTTGCTCGATGTAAATATAATACAAATTGGGCCAGGCTACTTATTATTATTCATTGGGGACATTTGTTAACTTATCTGACGTCTCCTGTCTCCCGCTGTTCTTCTTCGATCGAGGCTCCGTTCTCTTTTTCCACGACTGCCTCCCCTTTCCTCGCGGCCGAGAATAAAATTTCAACCAAATATCGCGTTCGATTATATTTATTATTGTCGGCGATCAGGTTGCGCGAAATGTTGGTGTAAATCGAGAGCAGCTGCGGAATTGACAGGAAATACATTAATTGCTTCGTTAAATATATTCCATTAGTTTCTTCTTTCGCGTTGTTGTTTGTAAAAAAAAATAATTTTTGGAATATTCCATATTTTTTATTTTCTTTCTCTCTCTCTCTCTTTTTCTTATTTTAATTGTTACTTCATTAGTAAATTATAGAAGATAACAGCTCAGGAGGATATTCTCTCGAAGATTCTCAGTACCTTGACTATCAACTATCGTAACTAACTAATTTGGCAACTGGAACCCTGTTTCTGTGGATTCTCTCCTTCGTGCCGAGCTAAGTCACCGCGCGAAACTCCGTAAATCTCGCCGCAACATTCAACCTCTGCTTCTCTCTCTCTCTCTCTCTCATGCTGCGAATGTGAGCGGTTGAGTACCGGGATTCTTGGTACTCCCGATGTCCGTAATACACGTACAGAAATCATCGATATAAGAGAAAAAGTATTTTGCTTGGAAACTCAGCAGTACTCAGTTCATTATCTTTTAAGCGCCTTTACCGGGTACGAGAGAGATTACGAGCTATTTATTAAATTTTTATTACAGACCGCAGCGACTGCTCTTTTCTCGATCCCGGCGCGAATGGATTAGGCGTCATTTATCGTGATAATACTTAAGAGCTTGAAAAAAAAAAGAAAAAAAATTAATCAAAACTCGTGTTTTTACCACACTAATATACACTCGTTAAATCTCACCCTTGAGATAACGTTGGCATGTGGTGCACGGACGTCGAGAGTCCGTAATTTACCTTGCGGTAGGTAAACATTCCACTCTCTCCTCTCTCTCTCTCTCTCTCTCTCGTGACATCCAAGTGTCCCACGGAGAATATTTCTCTTTCTGGAGATTATCAGCTTATTGCCGCGGGGCACTTCCCGATGTCTCTTTTCTTTCTGTCTCTCTCTCTCTCTCTCCTTCTCTCTTATATTTTGCTCATTCTTCCCGCGATTTTCGGCGAAAAATAATCTTCACATGCGGAGTATTATAAATTCGATCCTTTTACAATATTTTTTTTTCAATTTGATGTAAAAATATACAAATCGCACATCGCGATTCACCAATAAAAAATTCTGTGTAGTTTTTCCCGCGTAATACGCTCGTGTAATATCAGCAGCGTGATTGTTAGCTGCGCGCAATTAGCTCGGAAAAATGCTCTCTGCACACGGCGAGCCAACCGATGAGATAGATAGAGAAGCGCGTATCTGCAGGCAAAGTCCGATGAGATGACTGCTTTAATCTCGCAGTTAACTCGGTTTCATCACAGTTGCAATGCAGCTGACAAGTCATTGCGTCGGTATGGCTTGTAATGCCGAATAACGTTACACGGTCTCGTCCGGATCGTTAAACGAAGATAATTACATCCGTATATCAGCGAGAGAGACGCGTATGTACGTTCTCTCTCTCTCTCTCTCTCGCTTTCTCGATTGTTCGCGCTCAACCTACGTGAATATGAACCGTAATCTGTCACGAGACGTTCTGCTAAAATCTGGAGCCGAAATTCCGGGCCGTACCCGATAAATCTTGAAAATTAATATTCTGTTCTAAAAAAAAAAAAAAAAAAGAGCGGAAAACGTTTTTTATTTCATTGTGTCACATCGCGTGTCAATTTGCATGCTCCACGCTTTGTCGTTAAAATTATGTGAAAAATTACTTTTGCAAATTATTTTACAAGCGAGATTATTTTCGACGCTGTTGGAAATCCGATTACACACGGGTGCGCGCGCACACACACATACACACACATATACATTTTCGCAGCGCTAAAAACAACGTTATATCAATACGGTTATCGCGATGCAGGCATCGCGGAAGGACGCAGAAAGGATGAAGACGCGGAGCGAGCGGCACGCGCATTTACGCCGCGCCATAAGCAATTTCCATGCACGGGGGGAAGGTCCGCACAATTTCCGGTGCATTCGCGCGCGCGAGCATGTAATGCACGCACGTGTTGCACGCGGCACTATCTTCCCCCCGCGTTTTCCCTTCCGCGATAATCGCGAAACTACGGAGTCCGGCTCGCGGAATCGCTTTCGCAACGCCGCAAGCCCGCAAATGCGGCAGCCTTTGTCCCGCTACGTTGCGCGTGATAACGGCACATGGTATGTACGGGAAATACGTGTCGGGGCACGCTCTTCGCTTCGTACACACATATCCACACGCACACACATACACGTTACGTACTCCAGCGCGCGTTGCGCACAGCTAGAGAGCGCGGATGCACAAAGTGTTTGGAACGATAACAAGTAGAGTCGTGCGAGAGAGGGTGGAAACGCTGTTATCGCTCTGCGCGCACGTCACGGCCGGGTAATGCGCCGTATAAAGGGATTACTCGCCGCTGCGAAGACTTTAGTTGTAAATACGAATCGGTATCGGAGAAGTGGAGCGGCGAGGTAAGACGGATGAAGTCGCGAGAGAGAAACGCGCTTTTGATGAAATTTAAGATATATATAAAATAATACATACATGTATATAAATTATCGTTGTACGTGACGTTATCACCAAACACTCAATTCCATTCGCACTTATCTTCCACGTATTTGTTTGAACAACGCAAAGAACGTTCAGGCGAGCGCTTACACATTTTCCGGATGAATGTTACGCTTTGTGCGCGCGCGTGATCGAAGAAACGACGCGCGGTCCGCATTCCTCCGGGATAGCGAAGCGGAAAAATGTGCGAGCAAGGTTAAACCCGCTCATTACGGTTATCGATTGAACGCGCGAGCGAATCGCGCGCGTTGCGACACGCAACGTGAATTTTGTTTAAGAATCGCGCTCGACGAAAAAAAAATCTTCTCTGCCGTACCCCGATCGCTCGTGCGTGAAATAATAAGCGTTGTTCGATCGAACGACGAGACGCTGACGATAGACGCGATTCTTCAATCACGATTCTGGATCGAATTGCTCATGTACACACGCACATATATATGTAAGAGCGGAGGCAATTAAACGCCGATAAACGAAGAAAACGTCTTCTCGCGCTCATTTTCAATTTCCGGTTTTTATTTATTCGGCGTGCGGCACAATATGCGGCACGCGATTGTTCGAGATTACGGTCGCGCGCGCAGAGAGAGAAAGAAAAAGAGAGAAAGAGTATATTTTAATCACATTATCCCCGCCGGCAGAAAGTCCCGCTCGAAGAAGTTCGGAGACCTTCTTATCTGGCAGCCAATCCCGGCTAATTAAAGCGTCCTCCGAATGTGCTGCGTCTGTGCGCTCCATCATGTACACGTGATCGGAATACGTATGTACAGAGAAAGAGAGAGAGAGAGAGACGGCCAAGACAGTTGACTGATAAATGCTTAATGAAATCTGTTTTCGAAGATAAATTAAATCATTAAAAGTTCTATGTTGGATTAAGGTACCCGTTCACTGTATGAATTAATAGAAAGAGCAAACGGAGAAAAAAAATAATGTCTCACTTACAAATATATTTTTGATACAATTATACCGATTATTTTTATTGTCGTAGAGAAATTTATATTAATATTGATTACGTCTATCGTTTTCTCCGCTGCGGAGAACTCTTAAAAGTTCTCGACAGCTTGTCGGAAAGAGAACGCAAGTCGTGTGCAGTAATTTCCCGGCAAGTTAGCGTTGGGAAGTTAATAGGGGAGAGAGGAGAAAGTCTCGAACGGTCCGCGCCGATAAATAATAAAACGGCTTCAATTAGCCGCGGCTTTTTCCTTCACTGAAGGCGAGCAGCACTGCACCGCGCAAATGCAGAAGTGGCGTAGTGGCAACGGGAAATTGTCGGCGCTCGATTCCTCTCGACGTAAACGAAGACGTAGTGGGGCGTGCAATGATCAAGTATATCCCGGGAAAGATTAACGACTTGGCGGACCGCGTGGAAGCGGTCGGGAACTCCGAGAGATCGACGGCGCAAAAGAAGCAAGGAAGGCCAATTACGGAAAGGGGGGAAGATAAGGGGGGGCCGCCTCTCTCGATTCGTCTTGCTTCGATTTCGTCTCGATTCTCGATTTAATCGACCCTCGACCGGTCGGCACTGCAGCCGCCACCCCGAATTTAACGAAGACGGAAGAGATGATTCCGATTAGACACAAAACCTTGAGAGATTATAATAAATATATCACGTACATTTAAATAATAAAGTTCATTAAAGAAAAAAAAAACGGCTCATGAAGGGATTCGAACCCTTCGACCTTTAGAACCATGAAACCTAACACTCTACCACTGAGCTAATGAGCCTTATCACTTCCTTGTTTTTTTTTCTTTTTATACTTATGACTATTTGCATGTGCACTGCGTATAAATACTTATTCGACTTAATTTATAGATAATATAATATAAAGACACTGAAAAATTTTATAAACAATATAAGACACAATAATAATATAGAAAATTACAAAAAAAAATGCGAAATGTTTTTTTTACGAAATCTGACGTAAAAAAAAAATCTACATTCAGAGAAACAAACAGGGGAAGGAATTGCAAAATTAAACATTTGTAACCACGATCTGCAACAATAGAATTCCGTAATACGACGACAATTAGTAATTCACGTTTCCGAGCTAACTAGGGTTGATTTTGTGTTTCGCGTGGATGGTGGAAAGCGCATTCATTCTTCGAGGAGAATATACAGCGCAATGTAATTCTACTTCTCGAGTTTTCTATAGTTATTCTAAGTAGATGAAAATCTGAACTTTGTTGTGTATAAGCGGATGGTCTTATTACTTATAATAATAATTAATAATATTACGATAATACCCGGTCGTGGCGAGACGTTACCGTCTCTCTATTGTTGAGAGATAATGCCGCTTATGTTTTTGCGATAATAAATAAATACATATATACATATATATATACATAGTATAGGTATATGTAAAGTAACATTAAATGTATATGTAAAGGTATATGTAAAGTAACATTAAATAGGCAAAGAAAAGAGAATACGAAAGAAGACTGTCGAGTAAGGAGTGACTATTAAACGTAATACGATAATTGATGGTTGGACATTACAGTATCAAGTGTGTCAATACATATTAATGTTTCAATATAACATTGCTGTAATTACTACATAATTATTACACAAATAATGTGATACACGACAAATTAACAGAACGGCAAACATTGTAATATAACTATAATAGTATTTTTCTCTTTCTCTCCCGTTAAAGAAGGAAAAAATTGAAACGATTCTTTCATAATTACCGTGAAATTGCATTGCATGTGGCAATTTTATTGGTAGATTCGTGGACTTTTTTTTCATGTATCTTGTCTGATTTTTTTTTTTTACAATTGTCCACTGGCGTGTCCGACGTGATCGGCTACCACACACGAATGATTCCAGCCGGGTAGGCTTCTTGCAGTAAATTAAAAGTATTCACCGAACGACGCCGAGCATTTTGTCGGTCGACTGACGTTTATCTTTCCGAGCCGGTATTCTTGTCGTTCTCTGTCCGTTGACTCTCTAACGAACTCCTCCGGACTCCTTCTCGAGATGCCTTTTACTCGAAAGGCTTTCGAATTAGCAGTCCCGGTTGCTGCGAGAACGAAGCACTGCCAAAATAATCGAAAAGAAACGCGAAGAAGAAACGATTTCGTCGCACGACTGAACTCGACGACCTAACGCGTTAGTGCCTTTTGACATTAGAATACAAGCTCAAGAATGTTTTATTGCACGTTTCATTCAACGCATTCTTCGTGGCATCGAAAAATATTTATCGGCGTTTAACGATTGTTAAAGAAGATCGGAAACAGACACGTTTACGATCACTTGTCCGTTGAAGCAACTGCGGAATTGTCTTCGCTGTATCGCTAGCAATCATCGAATGGCTCTCTTCTGACCGCTGAGTTATCTCTCTCGCTGTTGTCAATAGCCGGATCTTACCGCACACACAGCTCGAGTCATTCTTCATCCACGGTTGTGCACGGAAGATCCGGAAACTTCCGCATGAATAATGCAACTGCCGCGCGGATTGGCATCGTTTTCGAGGTGTCAGGGCTGAGAAATTTCCGAAATTAATCGGCGGAAGCCCACTTTGCATGTCTGCGAACGCCCGCCGCTGAGGCGTAGCCGTGCGCGAAAACGCGCGACGATCGCCCGCCCGTTCCGTTGGCGTGTCGCCAGCACGCGTCGCGCGCTGCATTTTCAAGGATCGTAACATAAAGCCGAGGATTTATGACGTCGCTGTGCCTCTCGGCCAAATGTATGACTTTCGGCCGTAGCACGATCCGCCGAGAACTCGGAGAAAGGGCAAGGGCCTCGACTATAAAAATTTGAGCTACAGTCAAGCGTCGAATTTTATCTGATTCATCAAATTTATTTATATCGGCTTGCAAACTTTGTCTTTCATAACGTTTCACTTGCAGGCAACGACGGCCCATTAGCTCAGTTGGTTAGAGCGTCGTGCTAATAACGCGAAGGTCGTGGGTTCGATCCCCCCATGGGCCAAGTTTTTTTTTTCACTTGCATATAATTGCGTGATCGTATTTTCTACGAAATACGTGTGAAAATTAAACAATACGCCGAGTTTTAATGTTTTATTGTAGTATATATTGATGTGCTACAAAAAGCCGTTTTCATTAACAACAGAAAGAAAATTTTATACAATTGTGTGCAGAAATTCTAAATGCGATAAAAAAAAATTATATATTATATTATTCTTTCGCCGGTAATAAAATAAACAGAAATAAATATAAATAAAACAAAAGCTTCCGATCCTGCCAGGATTCGAACCTGGAATCTTCTGATCCGTAGTCAGACGCGTTATCCGTTGCGCCACAGGACCCAGCGAAAGCAACCCTCTAACACTTTCATCTCCCTTAATATCGCATTATTTTAATTTGCATTGGATGGTTAATAATTATGCAAAATATGCACTCGCTTGAGACGTCAATTTTAATATTATTGTTCGCAGTTGCTTTATAATTTAGCGGGAACATGTTGTATTTTCTCTAAAGGTATTACAGTGTTGATTAATTAAAACCACTGCATTAAGGAAGTTGATTCCGCAGCGTTCAGCATCGGAGTTTCGCGAGAGTGTGTTTACTCTGTTTACTCTCAAACGACATAACTTCGCAATAGATGGAGATACGAGGCGGAAAGGAATTGCCAAACGAGCGCGGCTAACGTTGTCGATAACAATATCGCCTGGCGGACTCAACTTCCCCTCGTGCCACGCGCAATTTCCACGGTCAAATTTCCAAATATTAAAACGATTGTTACCGATAAGACAATGGCTTCGTTTTCTTACATTTTTCGTTGAATTTTTCTTTTTTTTTTTTCATCCTTGCTCATTTCTTCACATTGAAATTAATTCTCGCTGAGACGTGCAAAGAAACTATCATAAACGGTCTGTCTGAGATATTTCAAAGTTCATTAAAAATGTTATAATAAAGAAAGTCCCAACTGGCTGACTTTCGGATAACTTGACTCGCACCGAGCGAAACCTCTTCCACTCTCTTCCCTTACTCTTTTGTGCAGCTTCTTTTCTCTCCGCGTTATTTCACGGATATTTCTCCCAGAACTTTTCGAAATAAAGTTCTCAGATTTTTATTCGCCGAAACATTTTGAATAATGTGAGGGTTTTAGTTTTAATTTTTCTTATTCGAAGGATTCCGTCTCGATTGTGTTATTGGTTTATTGACGAAGATTATCCATTTCGATACGCGTATCGCACATATACCGGCATTGAAATGACCTTTACAGTTCGTAACCCCATTAAACTTTTACGATTTAAGTTTCGGTCGACATCGGGAACCGGAAAGCTTTCCGTCGTCGAAACACACAATACAAACTCGCTACGCCGAACAAAAACGTTTCATTCCGGCTGAATTTCTATGCGCGAGAGAGGATTGCGCGGAAAGTATGCATGCGTGTGTGTGTGTGTGTGTGTGTGTGTGTTAGCTAATTAATTTGGAAAATTGCCTGCAAGGGAAAGATGAATGAGAAGTCCTGCGAAAGCATTTCTATTTTCACGACCGTGAAAAACGTGCGCTTTCGCGAGAGGGAACACATATGTTTCCGTCGTGAAGTTGGAAGAGTTAATTTCGCGCAATTCGTTATTTAACGGTAATGTCGGATGTGTATATTCAGAAGAACAAGAGCCGCGATAGCCGCGCGGGAATTTTTAAAAACTTCTCATTACACGCAGCGAACAATGTCGCTGATTACACTTAGAACAATTATTATTACTTCTGTGAGCGCTTTTTCTCGGATAAACGAGGCTGATTTTTCCTTTCAGTGAAATCTAAATTACCTCAGATAACAAGCTTCATTATATCGTCCGATAAAATAGAAAAGTTCTAAAATATGTGAATCAAACATTTTACATCTGCAGAATTTTTAAATTCTTATTCAGAGATATATATAGAGAGAAAGAGAGTAAGAAAGTCTTTTACATAAAAAGACAGAATGTGAATTAAACGTCAGCTGAAATATCGAGCTGTTCGCGCGAGGAAGAGATCAGTGTCTTCGCATTGTTACAATTTTATCGTCTTTATCCGCGGGTAATTTATCGCAGGTACATCTCCATAAACGTTATGATCTCAATAAAACGCGAGCGTGTACTCTTGCGAATTTTAAGAGTTAAAGGGATGCGCGTTCGGTTCGAACGTTTATACGCGTATCGTCGATCCTCGCGGGGCTTTTCTCCGCGCGTGGCTTTCACGGCTTTTCTACAATTTACTCCGACGACGAAGAAAGGAGCCTCGCAAAACGCGCGGCTGCAGTCCCACCCATGCCGCGGTGCGTGCAGCTTATAGAGTCTCGAGTTTACGACGGGAGCCTCGTGTAGCGCGCTTGCGTAGAAAAAGGACACGGACCTCCGCGATCTCCTCCCGTTCCCGTGAAGCGCGTTCAGGAAGACATTACTTCCTTTTGATTGAGACACTCTGATCCTCTAGCGAGGACTGATTTAACAAACGGGACTGTGTTGAGAGCTTCGTCGCAACTACTTTGTCATTGATATTGTGTAAGACATGTCGGCGATCCGTCTCGGTGATTTATTTAAACAGTGACATTCCAAAAGTAACTTGAGATGAATTAAAAAAATATATATTTTTCGCGTGAGAATAAAATTTAATTTCCGTTGTGCAACGAAAGCTGGGCTCCTATTTTTCGCGATAAAAAATATTTCAAGAAATGTTTATATACACGGCATCGTTCAAATCGTTCGTCGCGCATATATATATATGTATGTACACGCGGGTTCAAACACACATTCCGGACTTTATATTTTCGCGCGATCCATTTTTCACCGTTTCCTGTTTACACGAACTACAATGAAATTCATATCTTTCGCTCTATATGCCGCACGTTCGATCGTATGAATTCTTGCGCAGCGTGTAAACAATATTTCTATATCTCCTATATCCGCATCCGCGTATAATGCACCGAACGACGACGATGACGGGATTTATTTTACATCCACTTCGTCATTGTCGAGAGAATTTCCGACGAGAAGCGGCGTTTTCTCTTTTCCGGAGAATATCGACGAGGTGGAAATATACCTCTTGCGCAACTCTGCTCGCGCACGCGTCTTGTTTTTCTGTGTTTTAACGCGAGAAACAAAAATCTCTAGACCAAGAAGAAGATATGCGTGCAAAGCCCCGAACCGTTATTATTCAAGATCCCTTATTATCCGAATGTATATTTCTCCGCGACAATATTCCGCAGAGGTATGAAAAGACATAAAGAGACGATCTTGCGCGAATGGAATTCAAGAACACTCACGAAAAGTGCCGAGTATCGTCTTTCCTCGGCAGCAAATTCCCGGAGCGTCTTTTATCTCGGCGCGCTTAAAGAGAAAACGCCGGAGACATTCGGAGAAGGAACGTCAAGGTTCTCAGCGGCAACTCGCCGGAAACGCATCGCGATATACATTTTCGCGGGGAGAAGGTTGCGAACTTTCCTCCTCCGGTTCCCCGACGAAAATTCTCGTCTCTCTCGGCGCGCGTCGAATGATCCGGGTCGAGGTTTCCTCTTTTCTCTTCCTCGTTCTCTCGTCGCTACGGGGAGAGACTTTTCTCGGAATTACCGTCACGAGAATTTCCGTTTCTGTTGCGAAACGCGCGGACAACGACGCCGCCGCCGCCGCCGCACTGAAACGTCTCGTCGTCGCATTCGTTTTATTTCGTTTCATTAATTTGCCACGCGCGATCAAAGAGGATTTCTCCGCGCGTTCATTGGGCGCGGATTTGCATGAGATTTGGAATGCAGAATAGACTCCCGAAGTTTTACGATTCGTCCTGCGGAAAGCCACGCGCGCGCGACACACTGTTATAAAAAGGAAGAGAGAGAAAGACGGGGAGGAGGATCCTTGCATGACGGGTAATAAAATATAGCTTCAACGCTAATTTGTATTCATGAAATTGCTCCGACGGTTTAGCTCCGGAAGTCTCAGTGTTACGGGGGATTAGCTCGCGTGTTTGCTCGCGGGTTTGCGCTTCTCACGGTTCAAAAAGGCCTCTCCGTTATTCGTGTGATGTAACGATCGGTATCGTAGCAATTTTCGTAGCGCGTTCGATTACGCTGAAAGCCGCGCGGCTTACGCGCGGATATGCCCGAAGACATACGCAAAAGAAAAAAAAACGAAACAATACGCCGCACGATGTGACTTTCTCTTGTAATCCTGAACGCAGCGCGCATCGCGGAAGAAAAAATTCCTATGCTGCGCGCGTCTCAACGGTCCTGCAACGAGAACGTTATAAATCCACGGAGATGTCGGGATAGGCCCCTCTTCGACGGTTTACCGCGGCGTGAGGATTTATGCAGTCGATCCTTTAGGCGTGTGCCCCGCGTCTGGGAATTTGTCAGAAAGAAACGGCGAAAAACATACACACACCGCCGGCCGCGAAAAAAAAATTCGGGAAGGGAAGTCTCCCGAGAGAAAGAGAGAAGAAGAGAGTCGGTCGAAGGATGAAAAACTCACGGCGCATTTATAAATGTTGTTACAGGCGCCAGGGACTATATTTCTCATCTGTTGTTTGCCGTCGCGACAGCGCACCTCCGGGTGAGGCGATATTTTTTCGACCCGACGAATTTCAGGCGGACATCTCTTGTCTTAATTTCGATGGAACTTCGAGAACTTGCACATTTTAAATCCACGCATGTCGCGCGCATGTTTTATACGATTTAAATTTCTTTCTTATGTTCTTCACGAATAAAAATGAGACACGTATGCAATTCATTTTAAAGCGTAAAAACGCGTAACGTGAGATCAATTTGTTTGAGCGCAAGTTTGTTTTTTTTTTTTTTTTTGCAGCTACACGATACGAAATGAGTATCGCGCGCGGCCGTTTTTACGGCCGGTGATACGCGCAACTGTGATATTTCAGAGGGAATATTTCTGACGTGTTCTTCAGCATTGCGTTACCTTCGTGACATTACTGCTATCCGTGGTCGTTCATGCTCTCGTTCTTCGGGCCCGCAGAAAGCGCTCCTTCTCATATTTCGCGGTCAGCGAGGGTCGTAGCGAACACGGAGCCATCTCGATGATTCACGGTCATGACTCACTTTACTACCACGGGCATTGGGGCGAGTTCGCATAAACGGCGAGGTCTCCTCCGAGAGAGAGAAGCCGACACAGAGGAAAGCTGGCGGAGATTGCGACGCGAGTAACGACTTCAAATCGAGTTCTTTTTCGCGGAGTAGACATTTTTACATTCCTCTCGCGTTTATACCGATTCTCTCAAATTCGTCGTTTTTTTTTTTTTTTCTTATACGTTTTGCTCTGAAAAGTTTAACAACCGGTTTCGCCAGAGAGAGAGAGAGAGAGAGAGAGACTAATTTGAAGAATCAAGAAAAATTAATTTTAAAACCCGATTAATTTGTCGCGCAAAACAAGTAACAAGCTATATTGAAATTGCGAAATTGCAACTGATTACATTATACATCCGAATAATTGATCCGAGATGCATCCGACTCTCGGGTATCGCGATCGGAGCGGCGTCTCAGCGGGTGATTTTTTTTCGTGCCGTCGCGTGTAGGACAAATGCGCTTAATAATTTTCGCGGGACAGGTTTGCGCTTCGAATGCGCTCGCGCTCGCCGGGAGACCTCCGAGTATATCGCTCGCGGCATCGGTTCGGCTACTTAAGCCGGGCTATCGAATCCGATAACCGACGTTTAATGGCCCGGCTGTACACCGGGGAAGGAGAAACTGCTTTTGTGACGTGTGTGTATATATATATATATATGTATAAAGGTACGAACACGGAGCCCGCGTAGCGGACTGAAATTCACGTCGCGTCGTAAATCATACCCGCGTCGGTTTCCCATGAGCGTTCGTCGTCGCGGCGACCGACCCGGCGACGACGATGACGAACCGGACTCGAATGACGCATTTCGACGGGCGTCGAGAACGCCCACGCAGATCCTTTACGCGGGCGTAAAGTTTACGCGAGAGAGACACACGAACGGATGATATCGTCGAAATCTTAAACTTGGCTCGATCGCTATCACGTGTTGTACCACACATTGAATTTTTTCTTTCCCAATAAGTCTGTTGAAGAGACCCGACATTAATAATACGGATGTAATAATTTTGAATACGTTTTCTTTTCCTCATCAGGTTTTTAATTTCAACGAGAGAAACATCCGCGCGCAATTTGTAACGCAAAAAAATCTCGAGGAAAGAGCCAATAAATTCGCGCGCAAAATGTGCCTCGCACGTGAATCGCGCGCTTATCTTATCGGCGAGTTACGCGAATGTTTCGGTCTTTGCCGGTTCTTTCAACGCGGAAATAGTAAACGACGAGGAGATGCGCGAGGAGAGGGGAAAGAGGGAGGAGAAGAAAAAGAATACGCGATAGCAGCCGACGTAAAAGTCGAAGATACGTTTATTACGACGAATAAAATAAGCCGGTTGGCTTACGGCGGTTTCGCGAAGCGACAAATGCAACCGCGCGCATTCTCCGTCCATTCGCGGGGCTTTTACGAGACATAAACCGCGCATAATTCACCATTACCCATAGCCGAAGCTGCGCGACGCCCGGTAATATCGAGATAGTAATTTATCCCAAAGAACCCACCGTAGCCTTGTGTCTACCGCGATATCGTTCGTCGAGACGGCGCGCTCATTGTCGCGCTTTTCCATCGCGATAGAGAGCTTGCGACAGCTAACGCCCGCGAAAACGCCTTTCTCTCACAATCGGTTGCTTTACGATATTTTGTTTTTTTAATTTTATATTTGCAATTCTCTTTTTCGTTATAAAGGACTATAAAAAATATATATATAAATTCTCTGCACCACGCGTGAATGCACAAAATTAAAAAATATATCCAAAATTGTTTTATCGATACGTCCAATTGCAGTTTGTGTCGACGAGACGTTTTGAAAAACGTGCGTTTGACGCGTGACATGTTTTTTCACTAAACAGATTTGATCGCAATATTTTCAATGCTTTTTTGCTAACAATTTTAGTAGCGCACGTATATGGGAAAATAAAATCCCATTAAAAAAAAAAAAAAAAAAAAAAAAAAACTCGACATAAAGTGCGATGCCTTCGGACACGGCGAATCTATTATCGCGTGTTTCGTTACTCGCGTTTCGTTCGTGCCTACCGGCAGTACCGCCATTTCATTTCGGCCTGCAAAAACGATTGTGAAGCGCCGGCCGCGCCGCACCGATCGGCAAATCATGCTTCGCTTTGCGTGCTCTCGAATATTCTAATGGATTCGCTACTTTCGCCGGAAATGTTGAAGCATCGAACGTGCTGCAACAAGTCAGCGCTCTTTATCTCTCTCTTCCGTCCGACCGTTCCTTTCGGGAAAACTAAACGAAGCATAGTTTCAAGGGAAACACACAAATGATTCCTCTATCACAAGGTCGGAATTCCGATTTCTGTATTTAAATCGAAATGAAAGTGTAACGGCGGCACTGCGTGTAATACAGGATCGTTTACGTTTAACGTGAATATTTTATTCATGCGGCATGAATAAACTTACGCGGTCATTTGGTCGTTACACGCGCGTATTGATTGGTCATTCTGTAATTCTCTTGTTGACGTGATATTCGATTTCGAATCGCGCACTACTGTCGATACGCGATAGCGACGCGCGTCAAAAGCGACGTTGGTGGGCGCGCGCGCGCGATTTGCTTGCGCGTCGATCTAAATTACAAAATCGACTTTACGAGACAATCGATAGGTTTGTCGCTCGGGATCCATTGACGGGCGATCACCCGTTCTATATTGATATCAGATTTAAACGTCGACACACGGAAGAGAAGACAAACAGGCGCGCGGCAGCTCGCCTCGGCGAGCGCACACGATGATGAAACGAGCGCGCGAAACGCGACAAACATATGGCCTCGAAATACCGCTGTAATAACGAGGTGGATGTAAATTTACCGGGGGTTATAGACGAACGCGGCGCACCGCATTGCATCATGAAAATTTGACGCGGTTCGGCTCCGAATGCGTTTTTAAGCGAGCTTGCTTCTCTTTCTCTGTTTCTCTCTCTCTCTCTCTCTCTGATTTTTGGAACCAGAAAATATGTAAGGAGTCTGGTTTGGAATAATGTGCCGCGTGTATTGGTTGATGGCGTGGAGATTCCCTATAGT
>QVOB01024427.1:0-11131 GCA_014839585.1 Pseudomyrmex concolor
TCTGGCGAATGTATAAATGTACAATTATCTCCAAAAGCATCTATGGTCGCTGTCAAAGTACGCGCGTTTCTGATCCCGGGCAAACACCGAGTCTGGTTGGTTTAATATCGCACCTCCGCTGATGCGATGTCAAGTTCGGTGAGTTAATCTCAAGATTCCCGGGGAGGGAATTCCCTAAGTAATTTGTAGATTCAACCGAGTGCTCAGGGTTATATCAATCCTTTCCGCAGCAGGTCCAAGTTTCGCGTGCGTGATGTGCGGTAATTGGCGAAAGCCGGAGGTCTCGCCGCTACGTTAGTTGGCGCGACCTCACACGTGCGGTTTGAGGGTGTAGAGATTTGGGGGTCGCGTCGCATAACTCAGAGGGTTGGTAATGCATGCGGGACGACGATGGTGAGAGTCAGCCCCTTCCTCGCGCGGATACGTCTTTCTTCAGCCCGATATCTTTCCATCCACTCCCCGCGGCCTCCGGCTTTTCCCTTCGACCCTACTACCGCCGACCTACCAAGCCTCCTTTCTCTGGTCTACGACATTAATGCAAAGCGAGGACATGCGGCGGCGGCGGCGACCCCGTCGTGGACTACCCCGAGAATGCTTCTTGCAAGAATAAGAGAACAGGATCGCTGGGGATGTCCCGGGATTCTGTCCTCTATCGATCTCCCGCGTATATAGACACTAACTTGTGCCCTCCGCAAGTCGTGCTATGTATCTGCCATATATACATACACCACTTCTCTCACTCACTCACTTACTCCCTTTCTCTCTCTCTCTCTCTCTTTCTCTCGATATCCTTCTCTGTCTTATCCTCTCTCGGTTTCTCTCTTTTCTGTTCTCGCTCAACCCTGTCTCTCTCCATCTTGCTCTCAGTTAGCGTCTATCCGTCCGCGACCAACCCCCTTTCTCGCTCCCTCTCGGGTCCGGCGACGGGTTCCCGACACGCATACAGAAGCCCGAAGTTTGCGCTCGTGTTTGTGTTGCACCACCCCCGGCCACCGCTGCCACCCTCTGTTTCCTTCGCCCCGCGTGCCTCGCCTGTGTGTCGGCGGTACGTGTCTGCGGGGAGAGTGAGACCGCGCATAGCCGCGTTCACCGCCGAAGAATGTGTTAGATGCACATAAGCGTCGCGTCGCGTGCACGCTGGGGTTGCGCAAGGTCCTCCGTTCCTTTTGTGTTTACCGCATTATCGAGAGTCGCGCGCGACTCTCCTCCCTTGTATTATTTTCTCTTTCCCGAGTCGAGTCTATCAAAACCCGTCGAATGTCGTCGCGAGATGTCTAATCGGTGTAACTCGCCGGTTGCACGGCTGTGCGCGAGAAATCGCGCTGTAAGTAGGCACAAAAACGTAACAGGATGAAATATACGAGTATAAATGCGGGCTTGCTTTTTTTGCGTGAGAATTCAGCCTTTTTCTATAAAAAGCCTAGGCTTTTTGTACGTAAAAAAATTCGGCGTTTTTATAAAGGATGTCTTCTGCTACGTGTACATAAAGCGTTATTAAATTCAGCATACTTTGGAAATGAATTTCCGATAGTATCAAAAGAAGAAAACGCGCGCTAATGTAAACATCGGGAATAAAAGTATCTAATGTTCAAACATCGTTATTCCCGTGACTGCTTCTCATCAGTAAAAATACTCGATGTTAAACAGAGATATAAACTGAGAGAAAAAACAATAGCGACGAGCGATAAAATGTCACGAAATAAAGCGGACTGAATGTGTGTTTTTTCTTTTAATATCACAGCCTCTATTTTTTCACAGAATGTCACTGAGTTTTTCTTTTTTGTCACAATTTTTCAAATCCCATCAAAATATAGGTTTGCTTCACGCTACATTATATTCTCATGTTCGTGGATTTCACGAGCAATGATCGACCGACGTGTGCGCCGCGGGACACAAAATTGGGACCGTGTCGTTTCTGGCAGTGCATACGTGCATGTGTGTGCGCGCACGTGCGTGTGTATTAGAGTAAGTGGTAAATCTAGCGATTTCCATATTACTCTCTTCCGTGTACCGACATCGAGAAATATTCGCAGGATGCGGCCGCGCGTCGTCGTTTTTTTTTTCTCCCTCTTGTGAACTACGCGAAGCGTTTCTACGTCGCTTTGTCCTCTTACTGCGAAATCTTTTGTTATCATGCAGAAGCAACCGCCGATGCAATAGCGTTTCGTTTTTTCCATGCAGAGTTACGCGAAATGTAATTCATAATGTGCAAATATTGTTTGCACAAAGAAATACAGACAGTATAGTGTGTAGCAGACGATCGAAGTGTTATTGTTGCAATGTTGTTTTGTTGTGCGAATTGATCTACATATTTAAACAACAATAGTTGGTGTTTTGTTTTATAAAAACTAACTTTATCGATATACATATAAATTATGCAGAGGCGTTAATATTTTTACACGTGAAGTTGCACTTTTCATTATTAAGATACTTTATATTATTGAGACATTATTGATACAACTTCGTACTTGCCTTATTTTCTATTATAAAAAAATATATTTTCACATTTGTTTCACAGTTATTCAGTTGTCGATGACAAAAGGAGAAACAGAAAATATTATTTTTCTCTGTATTTTTTAAACTTCTACTATTGTTCTTGCCGCTCTGCTTTGATTTTACCATCTATGTATTAATAAATAGTATTTATATCACATTTCATACACATACGTCTCTCGGACGTTTTTCAATATTTTACGATTTAAGAAGATTAGCACAAAAGTCATTATAATAATTATCTTGCCACTCTCACAATGGGTAGTGTTTAAACGCTCTGTGTAATAGCGTAATTAATTATGAATATCTATCTTATTAACTTTCCTGTGACAGTGTAATACTAAGTATATTATATTGAATTAATTACTGTCTAATTAACTTGTAGTAAAATATTTTAATCACTCACATACACACACTCATTTATTCTCTCTCTCTCTCTCTCTCTCTCTCTCTCTCTCTCTCTCACTCTTTCTCTCTACGTGCACGTGCTATTGAATCTCGTTAGGTCATTTTCAGATAAAAACCCTTGTATTTTTTTAGCGGAATTGTTTTAAAAAGTTATAAAAATTTAATTTTCTTTTATTATGAGGTTTTTTACAAATTATATTAAAGGCAAAGAAATTGAATTTGTAGCATTCATTGCGCACGATTCGTATATTTACATTCAAAATTGAGATTTTGCGCAAACATCCAGACTGTATAAATATTTTAACACTCGCGAATTTCATGTTGATCAAACGAGAAAAAATTCGTTTAGAGAGATCATTTTATTTATCACAGGAATTTGCAGATTTCCGGATGTTACTTGAAATTATATAATTTTTTTCAATATCTGACTTCAATATTTGACCGCGATTGTTTCTCGCAAGAGCTGGTTAAAATTTTTGACGCAATTGAATCATTATTGCTCTGAAAATTAAATATAATAATTGAATCTAAAAATTTAGACTAAATTCTCTTGTCCTGTAGAACGAGCTGAGCGAAGTACGCGAGAATCATTTTAGGAGCGAAATAAATGTTCGTTGCGATTTACGAGAGTATTACGAAGATAATTATCTTTCACATCGGTGTTAATTAGCAATTTTGCGGCGCATTGTGCGCGGATTATAAATGAAAGAGGACAAAAGTCGTGCGGGACTGCATTTTTATTTATTTATTATCAACGCGATTTGCTGCTTTGCGTCTGCAAAAAGCCATCATATTGTTTATTGCATTATTTATTAGAAGTACGATCCACTTCCGGAAGTCCATTAAATCCCGACTAGTGCTGTCGGAAACTAGAAGTACGGATATCTCTGCTCTGAGAAACTGGCTTAAACGATAGTCACGTAGAGAACTGCATACTACCGTATTCAGCGAAGTTGTCCACTCGCGCTATTGCTTAACATCAAGCGATGTCGAGCAAAGAATTTGCGAAGCATTGTTCCGCGCGCGTCTCAAGCTGTTCCGTAGAAGCAGATTGAACAGATGCGATAGTCTCTTCAATGTGTTTTTAGATTTATCTCCGATCTTCTTACGAGAAAAATTTCTTAGAAAAGGATAGCGCGACTGTCAATTACAAACAGTGTTGTATATATACTGTATATATACTGTATATCGAGTCATAAAAAACACGGAGAACGAGTGATATTCGCGAACGTTAAAATTTATAGAATCGATGATATGCACAGAAACAGCCATATCGCATTTATTCTTATTTATAAAAATGACATGTTTTATGCAAAATGCTCGTGAAATTGTCGCGAAACGTGAAAGCGTGTGCACTTTGTTATTATACTCAGTGCAAGAAAATTAACCATCATTAGTTTAAATAAGAAGAATATACACGTAAAAACCAGTCAGACAAACATTCGTTGAATTCGAAAAAAAACAAAAAAACAAAAAGGGGGAATAAATTTGATGTTGAAAGCTATCGCTGCAAGATGATCGGTCGAAAATCTCATATTTCACACGCAGACGTACGTATATTTTTTCGTCGCGATTTTTCCGCGCACTTTCAATTAATATATGTTTAATTTGGCGTGCACGCGTGCACTTGAGCTCGTCGAGTTAATAAAAATTCGTCCGCTCTTGCGGGTTCGCTGCTTTTGATGCAGTTCGGAAATGAGAACACTTGATGGCCGCTCACACGATTTCACAAACAAAAGCATTGCATAATTATGAGATGTGATAAAGAGAGCGCAATGTGGAAACATTAATCATACAATTGGCTCTTTTGTCATTTATATATTCCGAGGAAATAAATTTTTTTTTTTCATATTCCATACGATACGTGGATTTCGCCGCGTTTCTTTCAAACAATGCAACGAATGTTCGAATTTTTGTATCTAGATTTTGTAAAAAAAAAAAAAAAAAAAAAAAAAAAAAAAAAAAAAAAAAAAAAAAAAAAAAAAAAAAAAAAAAAAAAAAAAAAAAACATTTTGCCGTGGCGAACACCCCTCGACGCTAATAAGAGACCAGGGCGGATGTATAAACCTGTGGCGCACCATTAGCGGCAGTCACCACATGAAAGAACGCGTTCCTCAGCGAGAAGGGATGAGAAATGGCAAGCCGAGAGGGGAACTGGAGATTTTCCTCCGTTGACGCGACGATTTGTACGAGCAACAGGCAACTTTCATTAAGCCTTTTCGAGCCGAGCGCAACTCCTTTCTCTTTCTTCGTTGAAACTCTCTCCGTGGTTGTCGTCCATATGTCGTGTAACGTCTATGCAAAGGTTGCGGCGTGTGTGTGCAGTCACGCGTGATGCATGCGAAAGAGGAATGCGTGTGTCGACAGACATACAGAGAGATAGAGAGAGAGAGAGAGAGAGAGAGAGAGAGAAAGAGAGAGAGAGTGAGTGAGTGAGTGAGTGAGTGAGTGAACTCGGGTCATTCACGAGTCGCTCTCGCATTCAGGCGCATTGTGCAACGCCAAGAATTGTCGGCGGCATATTGGATGCTGGGGTGAGCGCGACGGCGCGGGCATGCCACTCGTGTGTTTAAGCGCCGTTAGCGTCTATAATCCCGTTTCCGCGTTTTCGCGTTCCCGTTCCGGCCTCCTCTCGCGCGCTCAAACATAATTAAAGCGAACGCAAACGGCGCCGCTCGCTGAACGGTTGTCGCGCTCATCGCGGCACCGGTCAATCTCGCGCCTGTTTATGAAGAATCGTTGTTTTTTCAATCAAAAGGAATTGGGATGAGTTGTTGCATGTCTAACAGCGAGACAAAATGATAACTCTTTTTCTGGAGGTGATTATTTTAAAGTGCGAAAAATCGATAATTACACAGACAGACGATGGCTAACGACGTTAATAACGGACATTTTATCTGGACGTTGCTTGAGAAGAAATTGGAGATTTTATTTGAACGTGTCGGGGGAAGATATTTAATACTCGCGGGGAAAGCGCGAGTAAAGCAAAGTAAGCGAAATAAACGAAATGGAGTAACAGGTGAACGTTTCACGGATAATTCCCTTAAGCGGGTAGCTATTTCTGCTTCTCACGAGAGGAGACGCTATATTAAAATATTAACTGGTTGCGCTTGAACATCGCGAGAATATATACGCGCGAGAATCTCTCTGAATTGCGCTGACTGATAGTAGCAACGGTGGTGGTTGTGGTAGTGTTGCTGCTGCTGCAAAAATGCGAAGTTCGAGCGGCGAACCAAAGAAATCACTCTCGCTCTACGTACCGTTCAGCGAAGTCTCTTTCTCGTTGAAAACTTTTAGTCGGAAGTTTTTTCCCTCCTCCCGACTCGAGTTCTCTATCCGAGGGTCTGCCGCCCTCTCAGCACTTCGTACGTACCGGCGGTATGTGTATCTTTTATATATATATACGCGACTTGAAGGCGGAGAGTGAGAGGAATCTTTTTATCTGTTTTCCATCGGGCAAAACGAGTTGCCTTTTGTACGACGGTCGATAAAGGGAGGAAATGATGATCCCCCAGGATGAGCCGCGCGCCGGGAGAACTTTCCAGGCGACGTTGAAGACTGGTCGTTTTAACGACGTCGTGGATTTGCGGCGGCTGCGGCGGCGACGTCAACGTCGTTGGTTGGTGCGGGGGTCCCGCGGGGGTAGACGGGAACGGGTATGGCCGTTTTACCACGCTCGTATAACGAATTATAAGGCGGAGATCGCGCGATCGAAACGACCGCGGGAATCTGCCCGGCAACGGAATAATCTTACGGCTATATAACGCCGCTTACCCATAGCTGTGTGATACCGCGTCGTTTCGGAAAATCGCTTGTGCGGCATTGCATATCGTCCGGGCTACGTATTGCCCTTTAACCTCCGCGTCGCGTCATAGAAGGAAATGAGGCGAAGCGCGCGCGGCAATTCTCGCGCTTTCGTGAAACACATCGCACACTATCTGACCGATGTAATTATGTTAATTACAGCGATAAATTTAATTGCGCGTTGAGGGAAATACGATCGGAACGATTTTTTCTGAAGAGATGTCGTGTTAATTAATTATGTTTTTAATTTAATGAAATTTGATTACTTTTTCTTTCTCTCTCTCTCTCTCTCTCTCTTTCTCCTGTCGAATATATTCATATATTATCTGGTGTATATCCACCGATTTTTCAATATACGGCTACACACCAGCGTGGCTTAATTTTAATTACGAACGTGAGTATTGTTTCAGAGTCGTAATTAAAGTACCACCAAATGTGCTTCGGCTGGCTGCGTCCGACGGTGCGATTTTTATTCCGGGGTAGAGAGGTGGGAATGTTAAGCTCTCTTCCGCTCGGATGTAAGTATGTAAATAGAGTTCGATCGCGGATGAGCAATGAAATGGTAGACGAACGCGCGCAAATATATATAAAGACACGTAGGTATGTGCGATATATATATATCGCGCACTCCGGATATATATTATATATATATATATATATATATCCGGAGTGCGCGCAAACACGTCTCCTCCTCCGTTTCTTTGACGGGATTCAATATTTGTCCCAGCCGAATGAAAGTGTATTATCGCGTATCAATCAAGAAGAACA
This sequence comes from Pseudomyrmex concolor, assembly GCA_014839585.1. Classification (NCBI taxonomy): domain Eukaryota; kingdom Metazoa; phylum Arthropoda; class Insecta; order Hymenoptera; family Formicidae; genus Pseudomyrmex; species Pseudomyrmex concolor. Next base: position 7,474 of record QVOB01024427.1, read on the forward strand.
AATGTTTGCCGAGAGACGGAGAAGAAGAGCTTCGATTTCTCCCCGTTCGGAGAGACAACGACGTTTCGCATCGCGCGTAGGAAATCGTAAGTCGACGTAAGATTAATTATTCCGATTAAATATCTGTCGGAAGTTTGATCCGAGAGAGAGAGAGAGAGAGAGAATCTCTCGCGAGACGAACTATTTAAATTGCATTGCATCGCGCTGATGCAAAATGCAAGCGTTACGTGAGCCGAATATTCTGTCGTGACACTCTTTATACGGAATGTTGCTTGAAATATATACCCGAGCGCGCCAAGCTTTGCGGCTATATTTTGCACGATCGAGTTGGAATCGATTTTGTTCATTTTTTTTTCTTTTTTTTTAACGAAAATTTGGTTAAGAATATCTACACGAATTTTTGTAGATATTCTTTAAACACATCCACGACTGCCTTGAGTTGAAATTTAGCTTAAATGAAATAAAACGCGAGTGTAAAATCTGAAACTGTATATATAAATAACTGTGAAAGAAGATTATTTCATTTCACTAGACTTCTGATCCTGCGATGTATTTTAAAACACACGGTAGATTCGCGATAGAGAAAACGATAGATAACACACAATATAGATATCGATCTCGTTTAAAGTATTTAAAAAAACTCGCGATAACACACACGACGAGCGCATCTATGCGAGAATTGTCGGTCTCTCCTCTCGCTTATTTCTACGCAGACTTCAATTTTGAATTTTACGAGGATAGACGGAGTGGCAAATCCGATTTCCCGAATTGTCGAGATCTCCGCTGCTCCCGTGGAAGCATCATCGAAAACCAGTTTGAACGGTTGGGTACACGTGATCGATAAATAGTCAGACGGGAGTGTCGCGCGCGAGTGTCGTTGAAAGATTCGCGACTTTTGCGAAGTGACGCAATAGATTTGTCTGCCATTGTTGCCGTCGCGTTTTAGTACAACGCCGCAGAGTTTTGTAACATCACGTTTCTCTCCCGTCGTGATTTCTGCAACGGAGGACGTGCCTTTAATTATAAAAGGCCGAATACGCTTTGCGTTTTGTCAAAAAGTCGTCGCGACATTGGCATGTACATCGGTTGAATATTTTTATCGCGACAATACGCGTCTGATACCGTCCTGTCTACTGAATCCAAAGCTACTCCTATAAATAAACCAACAATATTTTGAGAGACTTTTGCGTTTTAAAAGAGACGATAGCAATGCCGCGCGTTAATTGTAAGTACGACCGCACTTTTATCAAAGCTCGCAAAGTTTAATTAGTATCCTGTTCTCATAGTCAACGCAGATGTACAGGGCAAACTTAAATTAGCATGCATACGAGAGGCTTTGACATCGCGAGGCGCAGTAGAATTAATATTCACAGCAAGGGCAGTGAAATCCGAATCAGGGCGTAATCACGGCGGTTGAATAGCGGGGGATATAGTGTTAATTATGTGGCAAATAAATTAGCAACTTGTTGATCGTCATTAATACTCGATAAACCTGGTCACAACATCCGACGCCGCGGAAAGCGTTTCTAGCCGCTAACGCGCGCGTTGCGATACTACTTACAAGCTCTAATAACTACGTGTTAATGCGATCAGTTCTCGGCGTGGGAGATTCACGTGCGGGATTTAATACCGATGTTGGCCTAAATGGCACGTTTACATGTACGATAATCGCGCGCTTTGATGTAAAGAACGCATTGGCGTTGCAGCGCGTCGCAAATGATGCAATTGAAGACAGTAAGCGAAATGTGAAACGCATTGAAGAACTAAATTGAAGAGAAACGTGAGTAATAAAGATGATGACGTGGGAGATGCGCGCGTGTTACGTCAGGGAAGAGAAAAACAATGTTTTTATAGGATTAGAGTTCTTTATAATTGAAAACCAGCAACACGTGGAAATATATTTTCGCCAAACAATAAAACGTTTTAAAATCTCATTTAATACAACATAATTTTGCGTAGTTTTGATGCAAAAAAACCATTTTTCTGTCCAAGTTTTTTTGTTAAATACATTTTTGCATTACGTGGTAAGTAGTTCTTGTGGAACCGGAAATAATAGTTTTAGTTTTTTAAATAAATTAAATTTCACATTCGCGAGACAAAATGTTTTACTATAACACACGTGTACACTATTACACGTGTGTGTGTGTGTGTGCACGCGAAATTTCGCCGCAGAAAATAAGGTCCGGAGTTTAGGACGCGGAACAATGTAAAAATACAAGATATGAATCTAGCTTATTACTTTCTGTCTACTTACGCTATTCCCTCTGTCCTCGTTCGTGATACATGTTCGCGCGAGGATGTTTTGTGGCTTGTGATTTCACTTGTAGTTATCTCTGTTGTAATATTATCTCTGTGAAGTTTCTCATGTCAGCGCGACGAAAATTTGTGTTATCTCAATAATAACAAAAACTCGTTTTTTTTTTAATATTTTTCAGATGTAAAAGAAGCTTTTCGATGTACAATGAAAAATTAATTGATGGAGAACTTTGTTTCACTAAACTTTTTTTTAAAAAAAAACTCGCATTATTTTCTTATTAATACACACAGATAATAAAAATCCCCGATAGTACGTAACACACTTTTTATTAATAAAATGTATCAAACATACAATACGTCATAAAAGTTAAACTTTTTAAATACATCTATTTGTCGACCGTAATATACATATATATATATATACTCCGTGCCATATCGTTAACAATAATACCGAATAAATCGTATGATCGATATTGTCTGTCGTAGACAACATCCATTGTATTCGCGTATTCCGTTATTATATTCTGTACTACACGCGTCTCTCTCTCTCTCTCTCTCTCTCGTGGCGGTTGGCTCGCTTATATCACATCTCGTTTACGAAACTCCGGCGTATTGTTGCACTATCCTGTGCCACTCCTTCGGGAAGGATAGTTGAATATGAGAAAGGACCTTCTTGATCTGACGTGTCTCCTCGGGGTTACATTGCGGGCAGGAACCTCTCAGAATCAGCGGTACTAAACCTGGATAAAATAACGACGTGGAAATTTTCGACGTGAAATTTTCGGATCTCGCCTTTACGCGCGCGAGCTTATAATATACGTTTCTCTCTTCCTCGCCTCCCCGTGGGATTTGCGTGTAATATTATCGCAAGGCATATAACGATATTTGACGTTTTAACATTTCTGTGTGTCCTAGCGTCTCTCTCGGAATCCCCGGATGTTAATTTCAACATCTCTTGCGAGTAAAGCGGCGTTGCAAATAAACGCGCGTGCGAATACAAATAAAAATCTATTTTCCCGCAAAGATAAATAATATACGCGCAACACGGAGAGTAATCCGAATAACAAACGTCAAACATGTATGCTTAATATTTATCACTTACAAGAGGATTGATAAACCGGGGTGGTGTATATACATGTATATAATTTCACCGAATACAGTTTCCATTTCTATAGCCGCGCGCGAGAATGTTCGACCTCTATATTTACTCTGCGACGATGGAAACGCGACAATTAGCGCGGGATCCCTGTTCGCGTAGCTCTCCGCAATGGAAATTGAACTCGCCGGAATTACACCGAAATTACACGCTCGCGCGAATCCCACGCGCGCTTCTATAACGCGCATTCAAAAATGTTTAGAATGTATAAGCGAATGTATAACCTTATACAGGTAGAGTATGTAC
>QVOB01024430.1:0-13968 GCA_014839585.1 Pseudomyrmex concolor
GCATAATTCCTTTACAATTTTATTCTCAGATCGAAATAAAAAATAATGTATGAACTTTAGCGCAAACATTTTTCTTATATCGATTTTTTTGAATTATTTCTTCTAAATATTCTTTTGCTTAAACGTTCCGCACAGATTAAAAATGTTCCGCAAGATTTATGTCCGGACATTGGCTGTGAAAAATCGCACATAGCATTGAAACATATGAAGCATGTGATCATATGGTAAGAAAATAATTATGAAAGAAATATGATTTAATTTAAACATCTATAATATAAAAAGAAAAAAACTATATATACAGTTTGCATTGCGTGTAAAATAAAAAAAAATGTACTCGGATATTGAATCTAAATTATTTTTCGCGCTGACATTAAAAAGTCTTCCGTGTCAACTTGCTCGATGCCGTGTTTCGTCTCGCCGCGCCGTCAAGGTTGGAGGGCTTCAACGACAATTAATTATTCCTAATGCCTTTGCAAAGTTTGCCGGCGCCTCGCGGCAGTTTCGATTATTCGTGTTATTGGAACGATAAATCAAAGATTCTCTGAGAAAAGCTGCATGTCAAACCTGAATTCCGCGAGAGGGATATACACTTTTGAAATGGCACAAGCTGACTTCATTAATCAGCGGCAACGTCACGTCAAGAGCGCCGCACTAGATGCTGTATTATATGGAATAAAATTAATGAGATACACAGAAATACACTCCAGTTCCAGCTCAACGCCGCGCGCGCGACCTCGCAGTTCCGACAGAACGATCTCCCTTAGACGCCGCCGCACCGACCTGTACATATCGTTCAGTGTGCTTCGTCACTAAATCAGATGTTTTCTCGGCTGTATGACGATCGTGAATCGCAGTGGGATAAAATAAATATATCTTTCAACATATTTTTAAGATGTACGAAAAAATAAATATTTTAAGATGTAAGAAACAATAAATATATGTTGAAATAAGTGACATTATTCTACGTCTTAAGATTTACAAGTAACATATGCGATATATATATATATATATTAAAAGTAGCATTAAAGATATATTAAAAATATATATTTGTAAAATATTTAACTGCACACTGATCGTATTTTTATTTTAGTTCCTAACATTGTTTTCTTATTTCTCTCATTGTCAGTATATCACCTAGTTTTGAATAGTTTTATTTGAGAAGACTGTGCGAGCAAAGAAGAGAAAGAGAGAGTGAGTGAAAGAAAAAAGAGAGAAAAAGGGAGAGAGATTTAGCTTGTTACAATGAATTAAAATTGTATTTGCGCGAAACTTTACTCACGCAAAGCGTAAATTGATTCCTATTTAAAATAGAAGCATCTTTCTCTTGCCAAGGTATTCTATTCCGACGTAATTTAAGATATATCTAGTAGCGCAGCTCGCGGTCCAGCGGGACAGTTGAAGCGCGAGAACGTAACCGAAAGGACCCGCCGCGCCGTCCACCCTCCCGCCTTTCCCACCATTTCCGTCATCACGCACGCGACCGCTATCCGCAAGCAAGTAAGACAGAACGAGAAACGTGGACAGCGTGTTCGTTGCCGGGAAAGCGAAGTGAACGTGACAGAGGGAGATGGTAAGAGCCGAGAGAACGACCGAGGAAGGGAGGAAAACGCGGTGAGAAACGGAGAGTGGGTTGTAGCAGCCTCTGGTTCCCCAACAGGATAGCCCAAGGGGGGTGTAAAGATGGCGGCCGAGGAGGGAGAGAGAGAGAGAAAGGACGCGCGTCGGTTATGATAAGGCGATGCTTTAATGACAGCGCGTTTCTATGGCAACGGGCGTGTAGGGGCTGGCCGCCGCGACGCCCGGCGTCGGTCAGCTCGGAGGGTGGAGAGTGCATTGAGCGGCCAGCCGCCATACTAGTGGACACACAGCCTCGATTCTCAGGGATAAATTTCTCTGTGTGCGCGCGCGCGCGCGCGTATGTGTGTACGTCTGCGTGTGTACACCCCCGTGCCATTCGCGCTCCCCGTTTTACTCTCTACTCTTCCTGCCATTCCTCTACTCTGATGCACACACGCACGTACGTCCTATCCTTTCCTCTCGCATTCGCACGGCGGCTTCCTCCTATTTTATCCGCTCTTACATCTACCATTTCCACTTCTGCCTTTGTCTTCCTCTATGGCTGAGGCGAAGCAAAACCAGTAACAATGCGACGTTATCCATCTTTTGGATTTGTTTGAGCACAACTCGCTTCCAAATCTTGAGAGGATTTAAATCGAGATCGTCGTTTTCTTAATTTGATGAGATACGTTTCCTCTCAAGTTCAACATGTTTGGGATGATCGAATGTGTTATTTTTTCTTTATAATTGTTACAATATAACAAATTTAAAATATGCGTACGTATGTACATATACTTCAAATTGATTGATACAGTTATGTTACATTTTTAATTAAAACAATATGATTAGTAAATTAACTTTGTTAATTGACAATTAAAGGACAGATACGCTCTCAGTAACTCGCGCAATATTCCCGGGCTTTATTTCCCAATGCGGCGCGTCGCGCGATTTCAATTTACTCATTCTACCTCAACATTAAGGCACACGTAAGGATTCTCCAAGTTATTAAGCGGGTCCAGAAGTTCCCGCGTAAAGTTCGAATTCCCACAATTAAATGAAGCGTACGACCCCCTTCGTGCGAGAATCTAGAATCTCTTCACCTGCAGAAATTGCTCGGGACACGTTAGCCTTTCAACGGAAACATTTTAGGAGAACATCAAAGAATCTTTAATCGTTTTGCGTGCGAGGTTCCCCTCTTTGCAGCATTTCTCGCTCGCTATCCTCGATAAGCTTGTTGCCCTTCGGGCTGTAAGCTGTATGTATTATCTCTCCACATATCTCATCATTTTTGTTTAGTATTTGTGTGATCGTTAAGTAATTCTATAATTTGTCGTTTTTTTTTTTTTTTTTCACTTCATTCCGCAAATTCTAAAACATATATATTTGTACTGTACATACATTCAATGCAATCTGTTTCGTGTACACTTACTCGAGTGCATGTCGAAATATGTGTATCTCTTCGGCGTCGAAAATTCAAAAGCAAATCTCTGTGGACGCGAATATACATAACGGAATTTCGTAGCAGAAACTCCAGGCAGACAAACCGGGCATCAAGAGTATCCGAAAACACACAAGGGATGTTTAGGGAAACGCAAACACACCGTGTCTCTGCATTATGGATGCAACGGAGTGGACTACCACCCTGGTTGCACCCTCGATCTCTCTCTCTCTCTCTCTCTCTTTCTCTCTCTCTTCTTCCCTTTACTCCCTTTCCACCCCCTTTTCTACCATCCGCGCCTCTTCGACCGTCACGCGTTTGCCTTCTCTTTCCGGTCCGTCTCTCTATACTCTCTTTCTATCCCCGTATACACCATGCGAAATGGTTGGTTGGGCTGGCTGTGCTCTAGGCTTCACCCCCGCTCGCATTTATTTATAATCAAATTCCATGTATACTGGCAACCGTTGCGGTGGCGGTCTGAATTTCTATCCGAATGTGTACACACTCATCCGCGAGGAGGTAAGCGCGAGCGCGGACACACGGCGACACACATACACGTACATGTGTACACCGACAAACGAATATATAGATAGGTAGAACGTGCGCGAGTTCGAGGGTGGATTCTCCCACCCATTTCTCTCTCTCTCTCTCTCTCGCTCGGCGGTCAATTTAAAAATCAATATTGACCGAGGAGCAGCCAATCCTTTATTTATCGACGCGGATTGTTGGCTGCACGGGAGAAACGCGCCAAGAAGATTGCTGCTCTCCCCTTCTTACTCCCCCTACAGCATCCCCCAGGTTCCTACTGCCATGTTGTTCCAAACGCGTCCTGAATAATGCGGTCATCCTTGTTACAGTCCCTCTTTAGACCGTCATGTTACAGTCCGCTACGTCTCAGCAATGAAGAAAGTTGCTAGAAAATGTGTATAGCTTACAAATGTATTTGATATTTAATTTTTTTTTTGTGTGCAAAATCAAATCGAAATAAAAACAACTCTGGTGTCTATAAGTAAATAAAATATATTTAATTAAAGATGGTATTTAGTTAAAAATTTTTTGATCTCTCAATATTAAAGCAATATATCATCAACATTAAGTAGCAACTTTTATCATTAAAAAAGTGCTTTTCTATATTGACAAAGTATAAAATAAAATGGCATAGAAAATTTGTAACTTTTCTAGTAATTTATATATGTATATATTTCGCATGTTAACACGTTGCACAAAAAAGTAAATAAAATTCAAAGACAATAATTTTACAACGTATATCTATACAATAATTTTACAACGTGTACGAAAGAGAATTCAATACAGTGGGGTGACCGTCTTCTATAGAATGAATTACTGAAAGTTCATTTTTTGAATTGATCGTCCATAATAGTGGGTGTTTGGAATTGTGGGCTGATCAAAGCGGGAACCAAGGCGGAGTCAGGAAGATGTAAGACTCAGCATCGAGGGTCCGACCCTCAGTGTCCCTCCGAGTCACCCTTCAGCGTACCCTTAACAGACATGATCAAGAAAAATGATATCGTCCGCTCAAAAGCAGATGACTTTTTACGCAATGGCGGACGTAGCTTTTTCCTTCACTCTGTTCTTTGTTTTGTTTCGGGAAAAGTATGGCTGCTTTGTTCTAAGATAAATATTTGAACAATGTATTGTTGAAATTCTACAATATTTTTAATTATTGTTTTGCGTAAAAAATTATTGTTTTAGAAAAATTAACTTTTATGCTATACACACAACTTTTCTTTGTAACAAAATCCGAAAATAATAATCTATTATAAAAATAGATCGCAACACAATCAAGTTGCGAGATAACATCTCGCAGTATTACTTTTCATCTTACAATTAGTAGGAAAACTTACATTGTGAGAATTATTATTTTTTTTTATTAAAAAATTGATTTAACGTTCTAAGTCCAACTAGAAATTGGATGATGTACGAGTATATCATCTAATGTCTTGGAGGCTCAGTTGAAAAAAACGTCTTGCTCGAAGTGGAAGAAGTAAGTTCATATGCGCTACTAAGATGAGAATTTTTTTTTTGCAGTGTTTTTTTTCATTATATACTATAAGGATGAATAGTTTTTTAAACACATAAGATACGAACATTCATAAAATAATTTTTTAATTAACTTGATATTAATTTGTTTAAAAATTATGAGAGATTGATTTGTGATTGAACCGCTTGTAAGTAATATAAGTAATAAGAATGACTTTTCAGAAAAAACTGTTAACGTTAACTATATATTATTACATATCCATTTCTAAATATATATTTACGATTCTCGCAGTCTGCTAGTCAATTTTATCGGTTCATATCAAAACCGCCGTACACCATCTCTCCCCCTGCATGATATGTCCATCTTCGAGCACGATGGACACGAGGCGGTCGCCGCGCAAACAGATCAATGCTTCGCGTTCCAATATAAACAGTATTATTGAAACAAAGCGGGCGGGACGGAGGTGTAGCTGGATGAAGCCTGGCGCGCTCGTGTGAGGAGGGGACCGAGGGATGAAGTTGGGGCAGGAAGAGGACAAGAGAGGCGGTCGGGCGCTCTCTGAGGGCGAGGGCACGGGATGAGGACAGGGGGAGCAAACAAGGGGCGGGTAGGGGGGAGGGTAGCGAGGGGAGAGAAGCGACCCGGCGAGGAGGATGAGGGTTGATGTTTCTGCCGTTCCGCTGGGTTGCGGGGAATGAACGAGGGGAGAAGAGTTATGTTGCCGCGATATTGTGCTGCGCGGCACGAGCGAACCTCGAGGGGGTGGCTTCCTGTTCCACCACCCTCTTCTCCACCTCCGGCCAGGATTCCCTTCCCCGTCCCCCCTGTCGGATTCTACGCCGCGCCATCTCGTCGTATCCTCCTGTTACTCCCGTCCCCCTCCCAACCCCGTCTGCCGTCTTCCACGCTCTTGCTCCCCTGTCAGACTCACGAACCCATCGACTGTCGATTCTGTATTATATGTCAAGACCCAAACTCCTTGATGCACGTACCATTCCGCTGCCACCTTACCTCTCCCCCCTCTATCCCTTTCTTATATTCACTGCTAACTTATAGCGCTGCTGGTGTTTTCTTCAATAACGAAAGAAACGTATCCCTTGAATTTGTTCACGGCAAAAAACGATTTCCCGCGATCACGCACAAAAATTGATGTGCCGCGGGACGTAATACTCAAGTAGCTAGCAAAGATTTAAATCTTAGCGTTCTGTCGCTACTTTTATTATATCTATTTTTTTTTATATAAGAAATTAATATCTTGAAACACTAAAAATTTTAATAAGTGCCAAAACTTTCGTAAAAGAAAAGAAAATTGTAAATAAGAATGTAAAAAGAGATAACACGAAATGATTTGCATGCGCGAAAATTACGTAAAGTTACTTGTCACAATATAACAATAATATACGGTGTAATAAATATATAACTACTGACGCATGCCTTACGGTCGATCATTTTAACGGCTGGTCATTTCAACGGGATTGCAATAACGATTTGCGGTGAAGTCGATAACGCGAAACAGAGGTTTCCAATCTAGATGGACATTGCGTGCAGGCAACTCTTGCCTGATTATTAGCGGTGCTATCGTTGTTGGAAAGCAGGCAGTCAATCAGAATAGCTGACTGCGTTCAGCTAGGTGGGTGGCTCGCTGGACGCAGTCACCTTGGTGTGAAATTAGCGCAGATGTCGCGGCGATGGTTCATGCTACAACTTCACTGTTCATTTTCCACGAGAATGAATCGAGAGGGGAATGTCAGCCCTTCCTTACTTTCTACCACCTGCTCCGGATTTTCAGTTTCAAGCATTGAGCGCAATCGTTGACCCAATTAGTCCACCCACTTCGACGACATCTTGCAAGACAACTCTTTGAAGAAACGTAATCCCCGCAGTATTATTGCTGTTAATCGGCAAGACAAAGTAGCCCCTCAGACGATTGGAATATCATTAAGCTACTTTTACTTCAATGTCAATCCGAGGAAACTCGGATATATAAATTTTCACGCAACTTAATTTGTATATAAGCAACATCGTGTAAATCTTGTGTAAAATATAATTACTATAGATCTTTCATTCTGTCACATACATAGAAAGATACGAAGACGCGAACAACAGCCGTATTTAGTTGTGAGAAAGAGATTTTTCATTAGGACAAGCTAAGCCCCGATGCGAAAGGATTAATAGAAGTTATAAAGTAGAGCCCGAAGAGGTGGAGGAACATTACGTGACCTGACTCCGATCGAGTCTTTCTTCAGGTTATATTGCAGGTTGCCGTCGTTTCTCATTCACCCCCCACGGCTCATGCGCATCACATCTGACCAATAGAATCGCGTGGTCCATCTCTGCTGCTGACCAAACCCCTTGACTCGCACCACTCTTGCCCCCGAGATACATTCCCCTGTGAAGAAAAAAAAAAGAAACTTTGAGACCAGTCTCTCCCTTTGCACTCCGCGACCCCGCCACCTAGAATATCCACGTCGAGTGTGTATTTTCTAGAGGAAACCTCATCAACTCCATTGAAACTCTATTTCTAAGAACGAAATTGGAAAAGACGGAGAAATACGTTCGATTCGATGCACGATATAGTATAAATCTAGAAGATATATAAAAAGATGATTTTTTTCTTTCTCTCTCTTTCTTTCTCTTTCACTACTTGTTACATACATATATTTATATTGAACAATTATGGGATTTCAAACCAGTTCTTATTAATTTTACAACATTCGAACAAAATTTACGTAATAAATTTAAATAAAGATATTATTTAATAATAATAAGTATAAAAAATAATACGCGTAATAATTTTTACTGCAACAATATTACATAAATCCGTGTTGATTCTTAAAACATGTTCTTAATTCGAGATTGTCAACTTTCTGAAAAACAAGAATCTTTTTTCTTTAATTTACTTTGTTATACATCTAATTTTTGTTGCACAAACTCTCTCCCATAGTAAATGAATTATCGTTGAACAAAAACACACAAATACTCTACGCCAGTGAGAAACAAATTCAAAATAAAGAAGTGGCGCGCGCGCAGAACAATAGAGCGGGTTTAACGAAACGATTCGTACTTGCGGGTGGAAGTCGAGAAACGAAGAATATATTTTCACGAGAAAACTGGCTTTAACGACTCGACAATTCGCCCTTATCCGCCAATCTGGCTTTAACCATAGCGCAAGCTTTCTCGCGGAACTGTCTGGTCGGGCTCGCCGAGCATGACTGGAGTGCGACGTGAATAACTTAGTAGCTCAATTCTGCTCATCCAACGCCGGCAAAATCTCGTTCGGCCTTCAAGCGGCGCACCAGCTACATCTATTCTTCACCACTCTCTCCGAGTAATATAATATTATCCGAGCATTGTACCTGACTAATTGTCCTAACGCTGCGCGGCCTGATTACACATTCGACTCGGCTACCCTGGACTTTGGCGAAATGCATAACGCTTCAGAATTTCTCCGAGTATATTTTCTAAACTAATGAGAGAAATCCAAAATTAATGATCCAAAACTAATAATTTATTAAAATAGAGTGAAATATATATCGAGAAGAAAAGTATATATATTTTTTTACAATCGAAGAATTTAGATTGACAGCAACACACTTCCACAAAATATTGCGCAACTACTATCCGCGATTGATTGTCTGAAAAATCATATTTTTTTGTTTAAATGATTTTGAAAAGTCCCTTGCGAAAAGTGACTTGCGTCATTCGTAATTTATATTATGAATTCTTTTGTGCTAAAAATTGGTTACTATATTATCTATCTGTATTACACATATTAAAAAAAGGAAGATTTTTAAATATTAGACTTTCGAAAAAAAATCAGTGAACAATTAAATTTCAGCGCAAAATAAAAAAAAAACGATCAATAGCGTCGAGCAGGTTTCATTTCCATCGGCAAATATTTGGTCAAAACTAACGTCACTAGTACGGATCGATACAATGTTTCACTGCTATTTCGAAAAACTTGGAAAGAACTGTATCACCATGCAGCGACAATAACAGCGCCGTATGATTACTCTTTTTTTTTTCTTTTTTTTTTTTACTCTTTTTTTTATAGCATCGTATATCTAGTGGCAATAGAACGAATGTGACAGTAGAGCAATTTCGTTTCACAGTCAAACTCCAACTTCGAATTTGAATTTTTCAGAATGTTTGACAACTCTGACAATCGCTAATAGATATCGACCAACAAAGTGAAAATTGCTTTGAAGTTATCAACATTTTTTTTGGCTTTATATTTAAAAAAATTTAGATTATTGTTTAAGCATTTAATATATTAATGATTGTAAAATTATTCGAACATCTTTTAAATTTAGTTTATTAAAAATCTCAACATTTTGACTCATATTAGTCTTTTAATTTTTAAGTTTACGCATTAAATTGATGATTCCAATTTGATATTTTGGTGTGTTTGAAAATTCACATTCTTGAACTGGAAAATAATCGTCTAACAACTTGCGATATTGTGCGAATGATTCACGGACTGTTTACACAGTGTTATGTGTAAAAACTTCAGTCTGGACTTCATAGTGAAACAACCCCTGTGAATGATTTCAAGTAATAGCCGAGACAAGGGTCGAAGGGAGGGGTAACGCTCACACCCGATATCCTTCTTCTCTCTCTCTCTCTTTCTCTCTCTCTCTCTCTCTCTCTCTAGTATTCGTGCTCTTTTTCACCCTTTGTCCTACTCTTTTTCTCTCTCTCTCTTTCTTTTCCTCATTCACTCTCTATGGAGCAATTTATCTACATTATACCCTCAGTTGGTTTCACTGTATGTTTTGACAGGAACAGCATTATTAAATGCCCTGGTTATCTGATCCTCGACACCCCTAATATACATAATACGCCTTCTCCTTACGCGTGACCGGTTATTTCCCGTTGGCAATGCACCCCCAAAGCGCTCAAATGGTCAATCATCGAACATGACGATTCATCTCACAAAAAAGATAAAAAATTAGTTCTCTCGGAAAAAAAATTTTATTCGCAAAGAAGTATGTGAACTATATGACTGGTGGTTCTATAAGAAATGTGAAATTATCTTAAAAACAGAAACATTTCTTTTAGTTTTTGTACATTATAATTTGTAATTGTAAATAATATTCATTTGTTCTGTGATGTGCGCGTAATACAGTACAGGGAGAGGAGAGAGAAAGAGAGAGAGAAAGTTACATTTAAATTCTTTCGCAGCTGAGCTTCAACGCCTTGATGTAATGGCGTAGAAAAAAAAAGCAGTGCAGTCTATCACACGAACGTGAGATATCCTACTTACGTCATCCGTGACAACGCGGTCTTGTCATAATATATCCTTAATACAACGTAATGATCTATTGTCGAAATGCAACGGGGATGTGCCATAATTCTCGACACGTTTCCTGTCACGTGGATCGGCCATTTGATGCGTCCTGTTGCCATTCAATAGGATTACAAGCGTACATACATCTCTAATTTTTCTCATGCCCACTGTCACCCTGTTATCTGTGGATGATCCGGCTTTCACCCGAGCCGCAACATGTCGGCACGCCATAAAAATTGTGGGATTTTAGCTATTCCCATACTAAAATAAAATGATAAGAGGTAAGAGTTAACAAAAAAAAAAAAAAAAAAAAAAAAAAAAAAAAAAAATATTACTATTTTAGTATTTTCAATATTTTAATGTTTTACATATTCGAATTTTGACCGTTACATTTTTATCCTAATTAAACTACAAGTATATTGTGTCAAAGGACAAAGTCGCTTATGTATATGTTATGCTGTTTATAATAACGACTAAAGAAGAAGCGATTTGGAAGTTTAATCCCGTTCACTTTTGCGTGTAATAACAAGAGATGGGCACAATAATTGCGGTACAAGCACGTGCTCGCACCGAGTAGATCGAGAGTTTAATTCTGGGCGATATTATAATTAAGTGGTTCCAAACGTAATGGTTGGCGTCACGTCAAGCACTAAAACTGAGCTTGCTTCTCTCTCTCTCTCTCTCTTCATACTGCTTAGTTCAAACAATCAGCGACCCGATGGTAACCGTCACGCGAACTCATCTTTTGCCTCGACCGTTCTAATATTCAAGTGGTTTTATATTAAAGTTTAAACGCGCTACTCTAAGAACGAATATCTATATATTTTCGATTTGCTTATATAATAAATTAAACTCTTTGTATACAATAGACAATGTGATTTAAAATAATTTTTTTCGTTTTTTTTTTTTTTTGCACAGTTCACAATCTTAATTTCCTTATCAATCAAAAATTTGCAGAAATACTGAATTTTAAAATAATATTGTGTGAGAATTATTTCGCTTCCTTCAAGTAAAATAACATTTTCCGCGTTTTAAAAGCATAATTAAAACCCCCGTGAGTATCGGGTTTGTAAAGATAAAGATATAATACTCCGTATTATGTCAGAATTATCGAGATTAAATGACAAAAATCCAGCAATTTGAATCGCAGCCGATGTGTGTGCACTTAATCAATCAGCATTGACGATAACAAGGAACACGTCTTCTAGCATGCAAATTAGCGCACGTCACTCTGGATCAGACTTAACACGCCGTTAAGTCAAGTACTTCACCGATCGCCGAACCGCAACCGGAAATTGGCCGCTTGGTTATCAAAGTTTGCGGTTTGCGTGTCTGCCGAGGTGAGCGGTAAATAGGCGAAAAGGGAGGAAGGTATAGACGGATGGGATGGGATATCCCCATTAATAAGCGAGCAAGAGATAGCTGACTCGTTGCATTAGGGTGCCGAAGGTAAATATTCATTTCACGATTGAACTGACGCCATCAAGCACAGGTAACGTATATTTTTTCTTCTGTCACAGAGTATTACCGATTCAAGCTTCCGCGCTCTGGGGAATTGGCGAAAATGTTTGTTTGTCGCGTAAAAAATTGATTTTCACATAATTAATATTGTATATTATATTTACTAAATTATATTTATGAAAAATATAAAATTGTTCCATGTAATAACATATTGAACAGACGCTGCTCAAAGAAGAAATGCGCATTATATTCCGACAAACAAATAAACGTAATCCCAATTCGCATCTGCGCTTAAGCGACGTGGGCGATTGTTCGTCCACGGCAGCGCACGAACGTCGGAATCAACACATCGACCGCGATGTGGATGTCGTTGCGAGTTGAATAATAAATTGCGCCGTTAATTGAAACAATTAATTAATAATTCATGATAGGCAAGGAGAATTTACCAGGCGGCTGGTGAGCGAGCGAGCGGATCGACAGTGGGGTGTCTGGTTGGGGCGGGGAAAGGGTGCAGAGAGGCGACCGTCGCGGAAGCTTGTAATTTGCGTCAGGACTAATGCGCAAAAGCGAGACAGCGAAGAAAGTTGCGGAGAGAAACGGAGAGACAACTGTACATATATATGTCTACCATCCTGAATATAATTTACTTGAACAAACTAAAATCCCCATCGAGCGCACCACTTCGTCACGCCTTCCGTCGTCGTAGCGCGGCATCCTTTTCGAGGACCTGTCGCGTCTCGTCGCCTCAGTAACCCTCGACGTTTCTCTCGTTCCTACGAAAACCGCCCCGGTCGGTCCCCGCTCAACCCCATCGTTCCGCGATTCGCCCGATTCGCTCCTTTACGAATACTTTATAAGCCAGAAGACGTGGCTTGATGCCACCAAAACTTTATTCTCTCTATTTATGTTTACTTGCACCAGAAAACGCGGCCTTCGAAAGCTTCCTTGCTTTTCAAATCAATTCCGTACTAAACGGATTATAGCGCTGACGTAAAAAAGTATAAAGACTTTTTCCCGGCGCGTAAGTACGAATTATAGGAGATCGCTTTCGAGACTTGCGTCTTTTTGTATAAACAATACTCGAACAATAATCGAAAAATTATGTTATTTTAGAAAAAAAATTAATATTTGCTATTAAGTAAAACAAACCGTTTGCAAAATAATAAAAAATCTTATCGTCAACGTGGACGAAAACACGTGTCGATCAGCGAGAGAGATTCTAATCAGATCGACTTCGAGCCAGCTCAATCGGTCTCTTCAGCAGGATGCGGTTCAATCCCTGTGTGCGAACGATAAAAATCCAAAAGGATAGAAAGCTGCAGGTTCATTTCATAGGAAAGAGAGTAGGAAACGCGTGGGGCGTGGAAAGAGGAAATGGGTACAATCAGTAGGAACGACGAGGGGGGATAGTGGGTGGCGTGCGGAACGGAGAGAGGGATTGAACCGCCGTTCATAAATCTCGATAGATTACTAAATCCCGGGTTTGATGAAACTCCGAGGCGGGAGCGTACATACACGTATGTCACCGCGTAGCAGTTACGCGACACGCACGCGCGTAAGCCGGTGTTGGTATCGTGCTAGCTCATCGGGAGCCAGGCGCTGATAACATTATCATAAAACGGCAATATCGCGCGGATATTGACTCGACAGAGAAGAGCGTTGCTACGCCGTCAGCTGCTTACCATCAAACCGAGCTTAAGAACGTAATCTCGAACATGGCTTCAAGGCTTACATCCGATAAAACATACTTTGTTGTATTGCAACATGCAATTCACAACTGTGCAATCGCAATTGTACAATTTTCCAATTTTATGTAACTCGGAAAAAATGGTAAAAATAAAATATTACATTAAATATTACGTATTCAACAAATGATTTTTTTATATTTTAGTAAAAGTCACAAAAGCTATTTTAAAATTAGACTTGAAAAGTCTGAAAAATTGCTTGCATAGAAATCTTTCGCGATGTATGACACAATACGTACATAAGTTCCTCCCACTTATTTAAAAATCATTATAATGATATTAAGACACTGTGAAAGCGCGTAGCAGAATATAATAAAGAATGAAGTGCAGTTAATTAATAATCTACATAAAAATATTTCACAAAATCTCATCTCTCTATTTCTTTCTATTTCTCTTTCTTTTTCTTTCTCTCTCTTTCTTGCTTTTTGTTTCCCTGGCAGTCTCAGCCCGCCAATAATGTCTAATATAGCAGAAG
>QVOB01024468.1:0-23509 GCA_014839585.1 Pseudomyrmex concolor
TACACGATTCAATTACAATCCTGATGCAAGCACTTCAGTACATAATGACGTAATGTTACCGTGAATTACGCGCTGTTTAATTATACGCTCGGAAAACCGTCAATATATTACGCTATTTATCATTATTGCCCAGGAAAATTCTCTATGGAATATTAATTACTTATCAAGAGTTGTTATTTCATCTATGTAACTCTCTCTCTTGGCATATTTGCGAGATTGATTCGAGTTCGGTATTATATCGAGCGCATTGATCATTGTAAAAAAAAAAAAAAAAAAAACCATTCTACAACATATCTCATCTTTATATTAGCGCACGCACCTATGAAAAATCTCTGCGAGATGCTTGTCGCGAAGATAGAAAAATGCACAAAGAAGAGAGATCGCTGTCAAAGGCAAAACATACGTTTCTGTCGCGCAAGTCCCTCTCTCGGATTCTGAAAGATAAAGAAAACCGTTTCAATTTCCCTAATGCTCGCACAGCCTCGCTTTCACGTCTCTCTCTTTCTTTCTCTATCTCTCTCGCCCTAATCTCTCTTCTTCCTCCTATCTCTCTCTCTTTCTTCCGCGCATCGTCAAACTCCGTCACTTCGCTTTATTTGTCTTCCGCTTGCCTATTCTTGCCTTGTGTACCTCTTCCTTCTGCGAAGCTTTTCCACTTCCGCGTTGTCGTTTCCGCGGCTTTTCCGTTATCGTTCTTTCTTTCTTCTATTCATGTTTCACCGCCGCGTTTGTCCAGCTTGCTTCGTTTCTCAATCTGACCTAAACCTGTGGTCGACCCGTGTTCAATCTAAGAGAGGAGAACGAGAAAACCTTCTTCGGATAATCCGCGCGTAGTTTCCGGATAACATGACAAACAGAGTGGGAAGCTCACCGCGATTCTCGAGCAAGAAAGAATGAGACTTTTTCACAAATTACGTTGCGATCGTTTACTGAATTGATGTTGACTATAAATAAACGGTTTTTGTTCATACAAATCCGAAGTGTGCAAAAAATTACGTTCGAGTGCGATGCATATTAAATTTCTTCAGCTTTAATCATTATAAGTTAAAAAAGTAATAAAATTTTTGTGTATAGTGTGTATAAAAGTATTACGAGTAAATTCTTATTGTAAGTCGACATTTTTACGCAATGCAAGATATCTTAGCTATAATCATCTGATCTATGTTTTTTGCAAGAATCATCAGCTTTGTTAATTCGGAATATGTATTATGTAATTTTGAAATGAATCGCAACCTCGGTAAAGGATAAATACGATAAGCGTCTTACTGTCCAAATAATTAATTGCCGCAAATCCGAGGAAGGAATGTTAAACGACCATTGTTTCCTCTCCGTAGTGGAATTTAGAGTCGGCAAACTTGTATTTCGTTATCTTATTTCGAAACTAGCAAGCTAAATCTTTCATCTATTCGGTAATTATTTTAAGATCAGCATGCAATGCCGCTACGATTTAAAAGCTGCTCAAGAATCTCGCATATTTGCATATTTGCAATCACGTTTCTGAAGGGTGCGCACGAAAGTTGTGCAATTAAATCGATCGCGTTCTCTAATAACGAGAACGTAGTTCTCTAGTAACGAGAACATGGATGTATATATCCCAATCCGTTTGTCTTCTCTTTGTCTAACTTATTTCGCATCACTTTCTGCACGTAAAAAATAAAAAAGAGCTTTTAATTTTGAAATTGAGAGAACTGAATTGAATTACATTTATGAAATGCAAATTGACAATAATTCTCGCGGTTTTTGCGGAAGTACGTTAGCAGTCCATAGATTTCCTGAGATTTACTGTTCGCTCAGGTACCGTAAACACGAGCAGAATCTTCTTCGACGGAAGAGGTACTGCAAGAGGTAAAGTATTCTAGGGCACTAAGCTTGGCTAATGAAACGAATATATCATCGTGGTCGCGGCCAAATCCGTTTCTACTATTACTACACACGCCATTACGTCCTTGACGTCGTGCGTTAAGCGTTCCATTTAACCTCGTCTAAAGCTCCCGCTAAAGCGTATGTAACGCGTTTGCAATTGAATCTCGTCAAGTTGCATAAATCCGCAAAATTGTACCTTCGAGCTAAGTTGGCTTGTTTGAAACGGCGGTAACGCTCGTTGCATCTGCAGCGAGGAAAAGCGGAAACGCGCGTTCTGATAATGAAAAGCAATTAGAAAGTTTACGCGTGGTTACAAAACGCGTTGTTTATGCGCGGCTACAAAAAAGACGAGAAGAATTTAATAGTCCAATTTGTAATAATCTAGACGAAGGTAGAAAACAAATCTCGAAAAAGTTTCTTTATCTGAACTCTGGCTCTCATTCCACATGAAATATTCACTACGCCCGTAAATACGGTCAAGTATTTAAAGCGAAGGTTTTTCAAATGCATTGTGTAATAATGACTCGGCTATTCTTGAACATTATGCTAACGTTTTGCGGTCGTAATCCGGGATATTGAAGTAATTCCGTATATCCCGGTCTTCAGAAGCGAATGGCTAATATAATTTCGCAACGTTTCTTAAAATTTGTACTCATTTGCCGCAGTATCGTAGAGGTTCACGGTTTTTAATTAAACTATCAGGGATACAGGTCGAGGACTAAGCGGCCAGCAGGGTGAAAGCGCTCGCTTCTCAAGCGGCTAGTAGTAACGGATCCTTAACGACCGTCCGGAATTGTTTGCGTCGCGGAAACGAGTTAATGCAGGAAAGTCTCGAAGGTTACCTTCGGGAATAAGCAAGGGCTATGCGAGATAATACTCGACCGTTCCTTTCGAGACAAAATCTCTTCCGGAAGCTTCACTACCATAGATGCGCCATTGCGCGTCACCAAACTCGTGGCAAAATATTAACCAAATATTTGTTGCGCACTTGCACATATGATATAATTTCAAGTATGTTAAAGTCTTAAATTTTTAGTAATATTTATTAAATTTATATATGTAACAATGGTTTTCGAATATTTGTTTGCGTTAGGCATTTATTTAACTATTGAAAAAATATTTTATGAAGCGCTCGATCGTTGTTTTATTTTAAATAAGTATTTGTCAACTAAAACATGCAAAAGTAAATGTGAGCACATTTTTATTTTTTACGAATTTTATTATTACTTTTTAAGTAGACTGCTTGAAAGTGTCTTAGATCTTATCGACGGCAAGAAGCTTTCAAATCTTCTTAGCGTACGCTTTTTTAAGCTACTTTTATTGCAATAACTCGATGATTGCGTTTATTTACTATAGTAAATCTAAACTAGAAAAAAATATTGTTAACGGCAGAACAATACTGCAGGAATTTCTGCGAATTTCATGAGCTGCTAATAGTAAATTTCTCGTAACATAATGATTAACAAACCGCGAAAATGATATGTATATCTTCGATCATTTGAGAAATAGACTTCGTAAAGCTTCAAAATTAGTTCGCTACTAATTGGAAAGCACTTCCGATCTACCGATTCCTACCACGTCTTTGCCAATCCTTCCTAACTTCTCAATGCTATCCAAATTGCAGAAACTTCTCTCCGAGTTACATTTCCGCACGAACTTTATCAGCTAACGTAATTTGTTTTATGAATGCAAATAGTAGAGGTCAGAGCGACACTCACGCTTTATACATAATAACTTAAAGAGTTATGATGTTTTGTAAGCTGTATTCGAGATTCTGCAAGTGCACAAGCAAATGGATTAATGACAAAAGTTTGAAGCGCAACTACAGATAAAACAAAAGGTATGAAAAAAAAATACACAAACTTTTTAAAAGTTTTTTTTCATCGGAGCGCACTTTGCATGTAAACATGAAAAGAATAGAAACAAACGCGCCGTATTTGAATAAGTAATATAGAACCAAGATCTCTTCAAAGGATACTTGCGGAAATCGAGCGAGACTAGCTAATTCAGTAAAGAAAACTTGAGACGATTCGTCCCTACGCGCGACGAAGTACAATTAGAAGTACAATAGAAAAGATATCGACAGTCGAACTATTTTCTTTCTTAGTATGCTCTTGGTATTCTTTGTATTATAATACGCTCTCTCCCGGATGCTCAGTCCCTGGACGCGCTTTAAATGCAGCGACACTCCTGGGAAACAATAAATAGATGGACGGAGGTGGATGCGAGTTACCGGCATGGGAAAATGTTCATTATTCAAATTATCCAGAACACAATAACCGTCATCGCGTGATAGCTCTCATCGATTGAGTTGCACCGATCATATTGTGTAGCGCGATATGCCTTCTGCAAGACAGGCTGCATTAAATGCGGACCACGCGGAATGCATTACACGTTCAGCCGTATAACGCTATGATTTATATATATGCGCGTTTTTTTCTTCTCATTTCCCGAGAGAATACGTAATGAATTATGTTAATAGCCGGACAACGTATACACGACTGTTGAAAGTTGGATAATCTAGTAAGTATGAATATTATCATACGAAACGCGTACCGCGTATATGTATGCACATTTATAAACCGAATGCTTCTCTCTTTTTTTATCCATCTGCAGTTGAAAGTACCCGCAGAGAGTCCGGTTGAGAATTTTTCCCCTATTCTCTCCACGAGCGGACGTCGTCACTCAGAATATGGTAATCGTTGACCGAGCCGCTTGATGTCCCTCATCAATCCGCGTGGAGCGCGGCATTCATCCTCGTATCTGTCGTGGCTGTCGCGAGTTTATCGCCGACAAAACGCGGCGGCGCTCGTTAACGACGTGAAATACGGCCGTTCATAACGAAGGGACTTTTTTCGAGGACCGCGGATAGTGATGGTAGTGGTGGCGGCGGCGATATTTTCGCTTTCGTTGTTTCGTTCGTCCGCCTCCGCTCGCCTCGGCCTGATGCCGTGCCGCGACGCGTTATAGGGTTTTAAAAGGGCGTCGTAATGACCACTGGTCGGCGTTGATTAAAAAAGCTTCATCGCCCTGCGAAGGAAATGCGCGCACGCTGCGTACACTCGACACTGTTTGACACGCGTGTGCTCGTCTGTTTCTCAATCATTGAATAATTAACTCGTGCTGACTAGAAGTGAATGAACAAAAATATCGATTTAAATGTACTTTTTCTTGTAGATAATGTGTTATATTATATACATATATATGTAAGATTATATTTTTTTTGAAAAAAATTTGGTATTATTTGGTATTATTTGGTATTATCTGTGTGAGTTTTTATGTTATATACTTTATTATAGTTTTATTTTCTGTTTCTTTTTAAATTATTTTAGTTTTCCTATTTTTTATTCTTAAAATATAAAATTGAACAGACTTTTTCTAGTTCACTTGATCGATCTGTCGACTAGTTTGATACTGATTCCTCCGATAATCGGATATCATCGAATCCGATTTCAGACAAGAATTCCAACGGCCACATATGGCGCTACACACGAAAAAAAATTCGCTAGAATAGCAAAAACTTAGTTACTATATGCCAGCAAAAAGACATTTGTTGAGATTATTGAGATTTTTGTTTCGCCAACAAAACATTTTGATGATGAAACAGACAATTTCGTAGACTCAACCATTTTCCTTGCTGACCATATAATAGCAAACTTTTTTTTTCCGTGCACGGTCCGACGAACATCGAATTTTCACTTCGGACGTTTTTTTAATAACATTAACGCAAAACGCCGTCCGTTGTTCGCCATAATCTCGCGGTAGCTCGGGCGCGTCGGTTTGCGATAAAAAAAAAAAGTACTCAAGTTCGTGGTTGTGCTGCGAGGAGAAACGAATGCAATGGCAACTATATACTCGTTGCTGATGTCGGCGAAAAAAGCAGAGACGCATGGGGGCGAGAAGGGAATTTAAGCTGCGGGGATAATCCGAGCTTTAAAGTGTTAGAGCAATAGCACTGATACTTCTCTCGCTCGTTCGTTCATATTCCGCTCGTTCTCGCTGGCCATGTTCATCGACGTATGCACATCAACGCTGGCATTTTGATGTTCTCTTTATACGGAAGTGCAAAAGCGGTGCAAGATCGGCTTATTTTTTTAAATAGTTCTTAAAGACAAGTATGTCGTCTTTAAGAATTGGTTTATCGATGTGATTTTTTTTGCGTTTATTTTGCGAGAAAGCAAGTTTCATTGACAAGAAGGACAAAGTTAAGAAAATATATTTTTTCAATACTTTATATGTATGTGTAACAAACACGATCGAACGTGTCATAAAAAATATGGGAATTGCATCTAGAGCGTCATATGAGCCATAGTTCGTAGCCACGAAGCATTCTTGGCAAAGAGAACAATGCCAAAGAAAAATTTGTTGACGTAGCTTCACGATGTTATCGCACAGGTAGCCTCATAAAAAGCACACACGGCGAAGAGCTGACATGGTGGCCGAAAGGATTGGATGAGCGACGGAAAGGAACGAATCCGGTTATCGGTTACCCATAAATCGGAACTGAACGAGCTGACCGTAGTAGATGGGTCATCATAATCCAAACGGACGATGCGTATGGGGGCATCGTCGATTGATGCTGCTCGCAAAGACCGATCGATGGGATTTTTTTCGAAAAATCGACTGCACGAGAAAACAAGCAAACGCGCGCGGACGCTTCTCGGGTCCATTATGCGTGCGCGAAATAATGTTAGCAATTCTCTCATCAGCATATAATTATAATTATAGTACTTGTGCGAAGTAATATGTTGTGCACTATATCTTATTCTGATACAAACCTGATTCCAAGATTTTATAATTTAAAAACTGTTGAATAATTAAACTTACAAAAAAAGATAATAAAAAAAGCGGCGGAATTTTAAATATCGTAATAATGTGTGTAAAGCTTGATTGCGAATATAGCGTGACGATATTAACAGAATACGAGGATACGTTTTCTAATATGTACGTGTCACACGTTCGCGTGAATGAATACGCATACATTATTCATCCAGAAATATTCCGCGGGAATAATAATCGGACGACGCGCAAATCATAATGAATTATGCTTACAACCGGGACCTGATATGAATTTGACGTGGGCGCGCGAGCTCGCAAGAAGAAAAGACGAGTCTCGACGTTTATTCTCGAAATATTCGTCCGGATATTTTGCGTTGCATCGCCAACGGGGAGCCGAGCGCGGGAGCCGAGCGCGACGGCGGTGCGGCGTCGGCGTCGGAGAACAAATGATTTAATGAGAGAAGGGCTGGAAAACCCGACAGTAGCAACCAACCGGGAAATGAGAGAGGGAAAAAGGGACACGAGGCTGCCAGGAAGTTCGAGCGGGATAGAGAAAATACGGCTTGCGAATACACCGGGTATGAATCCTCTGATGCAGCGAAATACCAATGATGAAACTAACGCGCGGAGAAATCTGCGGTGGAACTTTTCAGGACAATTCCGCATGCTCTCTATTTCACTCTCCCTTCATCTTCTTTTTCTCTCTTTTTTTCTTTCTCTCCATCGCTCATTACATATACATATATGCTTGGGATAACATCACGTGAGACGCGATTAAAACTTATTCAATATAACACAATATTCTTAGCTGCATTATCGCGTCACAAATATTTGACTTTCCCTTCTTTCCCTCTATCCGCGCTATTATCCGCTTCGTCGGTTAACCGATACTCGAGTTGGAGATATTCCAAATATGCGGAACGCTCTTAGAAATGTTTGGATTGTTGCGATGACACCTGTATCTTTCCTTCTTGCGAAGACGACAATTTAGCCGGGCTGAGCCGCGACTGTACTCGTTGTTGGCGAGATTGTACGGGAATCCTAACTTCAGCGCGTACTTTAAATGAACGCCGTCTCCGTACGTGATGAAAATTTGAGATTCGTTACTGAGACGAACGCCGCGGGGGAAGTTCCGACGTGTCAAGATTAGACGCGCAACTTTTAGCCGTTCTCTGGCTGTCTGCGTGCTTCGCGCGATAAAAGTTTCTCTCGCTTGGCACTTCGTAAAAAGGAAATGTACAGGAACAATATAAACAAACGTAAATCTACCGTCGTGTCTGTTTTAGTTACATTTTATGTGCACATCTTGCAAAGCGCCGCCGCGCGGTTCCAACTACCACAAAAAATTGCTCCGACGACGACGATAGTTCGCTTTTCTTTTTTTTACGGTTTTCGGTGTCAAACAAATTTCCGTCGACGAGAGACTCGTCTCTCGTCGGAGACGATGTTTGACGCTTCGACAAAAATCCGCGGACGAATCACGCGCAACTCCGTGAGATTCGTTCTCTTTCTCTCTTAGGAATAGCAACGAATGGCGCGGTAAAACTTTTACGACACGCATTATGACGCGGATCGTAATCGGTCGCGTTTGCCGGAATGTAAAAACGAGAGAAAACGTCGCGTTATATGTATCCGCGTGCGCGAGGGTGTACAACGCGGCGAGATCTCGTCGGGCGCTAAAGCGAAGCGCTATGATTCCCGTGGCTCCCTTCGCCAGACGTTTATTGAAAGAATTTACACGACAAAAACTTAATAAAAGCCGCACAACACCGCTCTTCGTAACCGGCGAACACTTGAATAAATCACGTAGCACAGCAAAAATCTCCGACGCTAGATTACAACAGATGCACGTAGGAAAAAAATTACAAACGTTGTTCATTACACTAGTTGAGAGAAAGGGGAAGAAAGAGAGAGAGAGAGAGAAAATGTGTGTGCGTGTTTGTTGGTAAAGAGGACATCGGATCGTATTCACGAACAAGTAGAAATGGTACGCGCATCAAATGGTATGCACACAATCGAGACGCGTATTTAACGCATGAAGGTTCTCACACCTTCACACATACATACGCACACATCGTTTATTCACGTATAAAACGCTTTCGGCTATTGTATTTACATCCACATATATTCCGTATTGATATTCAAGTTCGTAGTTTTAGCTATAGTTTAATGTCACTTTGTGAACACATTGTGTACGTGTTTTAAGTCTCGCAATATCACACGTTTCTAATGCGCAATCTATTTAACTATATTCGTTCTAATTTAACTTTGTTCTGTTTTCATTGTAATATTTAGGAGAAATAAAGTATTATTAAGTATTATGATGAGAAAAAGAGATACGCATATAATTATACAGTTTAAAATACACACTGTATAAAATACATACATCGCAGACGAAATGATATATTTGAAATGTGTCAAAGTGTTAAGCGTTTTCCGTGTTGTCACTTTTATGTTCTAAAAACATGCATATCTTCTTTGTCATGATTATTTATGAAAAATAAATAAATAATTTTTTCTTTTCATGTTCGTAGTGTTCTGAGATTCAACCGCATACGACACACACAAATGAATATTCAAAATCGCCATGCACACACATGCCTCCGCTTTCTGTTTTACGGAAAACTTGAAGTGGCTTTCAATTGCCGATAGTTTGTGTCGCATGCGGTACGCGCACGGTGAAGGGACTCGTAACAGAAGCCGTGCTTTACCGATGAAATTAAAATGTAATTCCGCACTCCGCAATGCACCCTCGTAATCTCCGCGAGCATCCCCGGGTGTCGCGACGGCGAATACGTACATCACGCGGGGTATCTGCAACGGGGTGGAGGCGTCGGTGGGTCCAGGAGTGAGTTGCGGGGACGGCTTGTGGATCGTGAGTGGTTGCGAGGGTTGGCGTCGCGACGCGTCGCTGCTGCTCGCACGAAAGGGTAGACCACCCGGTTGCGAGCTTAGCGCGTCGGTCCAGGTTATTTGCATATTTTAATCTAACGGTAAAAAGTTGTGCGACGCTAGTTTTCCTATTAGACTAGGAGTACGACTTGAAATGTAAACGTGCAATATTGCGCGCAACGCGGCGACGGGCGTGCGCGGAATGTAAAGAAGCAAGTGTAACGCGCGCCTTCACGTTTTAAAGAAAAGTGGTAGAGATTGGTTTGTATCGAGGGAAAAGAAAATGATAATAAATTTCTAACTGTTCAAATAGTAACTTAATTATAAAGTATGTTTATCAGAAATGTGTTGTTTTAAATTTTATTTACGTACATATTATATATCTTGCTATATATGTTTTCTATATACGATAAATACTTGATTGATATTCAAAAAGCTAATACGTTTGATTTTGCTTGTAACACATTCACGAGTAACGAAGTAAAACATTATTATAGGTGAATAATATGAGATTCGCACAGTGATCGTGCAAAATGTGTACCGTGTTCATCGGTCTGCGTATTTCGATAATTGCTTTACACGTTTCGTTGAAATTCGATAGCTGTAACTCTCGACAACGCTACCAAACGTCATCGATTTTATACGAAGCTTATACGAAGACTAACAATGACAGTCTTTTTTCACGAAAGCTTACGCAATTTTGATCAGAATTTGAAATAGTGAGTTGCGCTAACCAACAAAATTGGCTTTTTGGGAAACTTTTCTAGGTCGTTTCAATTTTCATCCAAATCGATCGATTATAACCGCGCTCGTAGCCGCGCGTAGGTACGAAAGTAATTACATTTTTGGGACGCCATCTGGAAGGGTCGATCGCGAAAGGCACGGGTGTTAGTATTGCAATTCGATTTTAAGAGAAATAAAATTGCAGTTGAGAATATCGCATGTGTGTAAGGGTGACACACACACTTGTTTATATTTTTACTGAAAAATAATTAATTTTCTTGCGTTTAAATCTAACTAATTTCAATATTTCCAGACAGAAGTTTTTTATATATGAAATATCTGATATTTATAGAAACACATGTATATGTAAATATTTAATAAATAACGTTATATATTTTGAAAGTATAAGTATGTAAATTTATGTGTATTGCATAATAATTTATGTCGTACAAATCGATGCTTATGTGAATGATGAAAAGAGAAGCTGTTTGAATGAATCGGTTTATGTTGTGACAGGAATGGAAACATGGCTCGATGAACACGCTGCCATCAAATACAAAAGAAAAAGGGAGAGCTGGACGAAGGACGGACACAATAGCGCTGTTCGGTAAGTGAATGAATACGTTAAACTGCTAACTATGTTCTATCTTATCTATAAATTTAATTGTCTTGAAAAAAAGAACGCTACAATTAGCGTACAGCTTTTTTCTTAGCTAATTAAAATATTAAAAGACAGTTTATCACGTTTGTTTTCATAATATTATAAAACATAAATTATTAAACATATGTATATATATATATATTTTTGTGTCAAGTTTCATATATTTGTCTGCACCAATTTTTGAATAAACATTAATTATCTGGTAAGAGAGAGATATTTATTTAAATCCATTTCAATATACATATATAATTGCAACAATGCATTGTGTAAAACAAGCGTTAAATTATGCTGCATGATACAAGAACAAACAAATCTGTATATACGACTTATATTTATTATGAATATTTATGTGCTATCAATATTTACGTATCCATTTAACGTTATCGCGTGAAATTATTAACGAATATGTGGCAATTAATAGAATCGCAAAAGTTTCGTGTATAAAATGTAAAAAAATGTTGTACACGTGTGTTTTTTTAGTTATTGTTAGTTATTCTAATTTTAATTATTTTTTTTAAATAAGTTTTAATACATAGAAAAATCTGTAATTATTTTACTGAAAAACATAAAAAGAAATTTTACGTATAAACGAGAGAAAGATTGTAACAATATGTATTTGAGCTAACATTTAAATGTTAATGTGAAATTTAAATGTTATTCGATGAATTTTATAAGTAAAAAAACAGAAATTTTACCAACATTTTATTCAAATCGTATGATAATAATAAATCATGAATACATCAAAGATAACTCAAAATCATTCAATAGACATAATTGACAAGTATAATAACTAATAAGAAGACCGCAAGATGATTGCTCCATCTTTAACTGTAACATACTATTAGGAAAGCCATTGAATCTAAATCCATTTTCCGGTATGGTCAACAAATTTCCGGCTATCGAGCGCCATTAATTGCTAGAATATATTACCAGATCGAGACTCCGCCACCGTGCTGCTGGCAAGACATAATTTATAGAAATAACGTGGGTCCACTACGGGTGTGCTACTTCCGCGACAAGAGTGTTCTTTCGGATCTCTTACATGGGGTCGGCAAAGCTCTAGATTTACGCGCTATTTCCCCAAAATCTTTTGGAAATTTTTATGACCGTCCCGTACGTAGCAAGTACATATATTTATCTCGCACGTAATTTCATAGAGATCAGCAACGAATAAAAGAATTCGATAATTTGGATACAACGTTTTTCGTGAATAAGTTTGCGCTGTCTCGTAGAAGTTTCTGGGCGGAAATCCAAGAAACTTTTATATATATTTATAAAAACGTTATACACTCTCTCTCTCTCTCTTTCGGAAGCATATATTGTAATATACGCATGTCGCAAATACGAATGCGCAGTTAATTCTTTCTTTCTCTCTCTGCGTGCGATTAAAATTATAATTTAATTCGAAGGAATCACACACAAAACGCGTGTGTGCGCACGCGCGCAGCCTATTTGCGAGCGCGTGGCGTGAATGCGGTGAAATCGTAACCATAAAATTCCACGCGCTGACAGAAATTACAAAACGATGCAATGCCTTCGGTACAGTTTCCGCGCTTCTACCTCCACCGTGCGCTTAAATAATTCATACTCTCTCTCTCGTGTTTCTAGCATAATATTTTCCGACCTTTCTGCGCCGCAATGTGCACACTTGTACGGGACGACGGAATGTGCCCGGGGCATACATAAAAATTCGGGAAATAAAGAACGGGAAAAATTTTGTCGCTGAATATCGCGACATTGTTCCGAAGAAAAAGAGAGAGAGTTATTTATACGCTACTTTTGTTTGCGCGCGTCTTACTGTGCGATTATCCCTTACCAACAACTTAGAAAGAATATGGTGCCGCCATAAGAGTCAAGGTGGATGTCAAAAAGTAAAGAAATCTAGATTCGATCTTTGCGATCGAAAAGATAATATAATAAAATATATTGTTTTAATTACAGTAGGATAAAGATTTTATATTTTTATTAATATTTTATATATAGCACTACAATCTATTAATAACATTATTTAAAAGATCACAGTTTTTCCAAGAGTTCGTGAACCAAGATTCACCAGTGATGAGAAGAGCACTCAGAAATTGTTTGTTTATGCACTACTTAAATGCAACTTCTGTATGAAAATATGCCGCCCGAGCCAGTGAAAAACGATATTGCCAAGTCGCTCACACGGAAATTCGCGGAAACGCCGTCAAAAGTGCAGACAAGAAGGAGTGTTTCCTTTCTTTCTGTATGTAGGTGAGACTCCCCGAGACGGTTACGCTCGGCATACAAGCGCGTATTAATTAAGTTGGCTTCTAATTAATGCAGAACCCACTTCGACCGCGAAGGATCGCTTAGGATGGAACTTCCCTTTAAGCTGTAATTACATTTACGGTACACGTGTCGGTGTGTATCCGTCGGCACCTCGTGCCGCACAATATGAAGCCGCGCCATCCTCTCGCACTTATCGCTCACACCCTCGTCGCGCATCCCCCTCGTTGTGCGTCTACGTTTCGCGCGGTGTGTCTGCGTATTCGTTTTGCAGCCGAGTTTCAGTTTCGGCTGGTATAAGAATATTCATCGTCTGTCCTGAAAATGGCATCCAGGCGTTTTCTAGGTGCGCCTCGAGTCAACGGCACCGGTCGTCGCGTCAGTGCGTCGAGAAGATTCCCAACGAACGTGCGCGCGTTGCTCACTGGTGCGTTAAATAGATGATGCGAGAGGCATTCCGAATCAGTGGCGTGATAACATCAGTCTTGTCGTGCATGTATCAACGACCACGTCACTCACCATTTCTCCCTTTCACCATCATCGAATGATCGTCGAGTGAACGTCACACTGGCGCCAATATTTTCTGTCTCTCATTGTATTTGTAAGTTATTTACTGTTCTTAATTGGAAGCGCCATTAATTTACCACGACCATTCGCGAGAATTGTCTCTTAGAGATATTGTCTTATTTTCGTTATTAAGGCAGCGCCAACTTACAATTAGCAGAAGCTAATTACGAAAATCGGAATCGATAATCCGACTAATATTGTTCGTGATCAAGTAATGCTTGCAAAATGAAGATTACGATAGTCTATGCATGGAAAAGGAATTAGCAAAACTAGCTTGTCTATTCTACCTATAAAAGTATAACACAAAATGGAGCAAGGGATTTTAACTAGAACAGTTATATACGCGCTTCATTTACTTCGTCACGGAATGACGAGACAAGACGAAAAAGTACTTTTTTCACTTATACATATTACTGTATAATTAATATAAAAATACATTTAATGTTAAACGCAACGAGGTAAAGATCTTGATTCGCTACATTTACAGACTGCACGTCTCACAAGCCTATTCACTTGTCGGCTGTTTCTTCTCTCCTTGTAGGCAAAAACTCATATTTGCCAGTGACCACAGACGCGCTATGTTGGTATTTCGCGTGCGAAAGGACTTTGCAGAGGGCGTCATAATTGCTGAGGATAAAAGTCCTCGTCTCTTTTTTTGACGCGACTTTTCCACCCGCGCGATGAAACACAATCTCTCGCGGCGTGTACGCGCTCGACGAGGAAAAAAGGATGCAGTCGGAAAGAGAGAGAAAGAAAGAGAGACACGGGCAAAGAGGAAGGACCATCGTTATTTACAGCTTTGCTCGCGTATCCACCGAGTAAATATCGCTTCTCTCCAACCCACGTATTTGCGCGGCGCCATGCTCCGTCCGACGTAAAAACTCTATCTGCTTTTGCAGCAGCGCGTCGCACTATCGACTCTCGTCGCCGTTAGTTTTAAACTGGATTTTCGCGCCTTTCTCGCGACCTTTTGCTTCCCCCTTCGGATTCTTCTTCCGTTCGAGCACCATTGACTTCTCCATATAAAGCGCTTCGGAAGCTCATTTCCGTTGATCTTATTCACGTCGGGTCGCCATACAAAAGCTACACGTGATCTTGCATACGTACGTGACTGTCATGGTGAGTGACAATCTTGGATAAAAGCGATTACCGTAGTCGCTTAGTTAACGACAGTTTTACATGTTGCGTCGAAACTGCGATTTCGCTGTAAAGTCGGTTACAATTCGGGGAAACTTCCATGTCAATCTGTATAGCAAGGACGAGAAATACACACGTTAAACTTAAATAAGGCACAAACGTTAATATAAAGATTTCTTTGACCGACTTTTGACTGATTTTTCTGACACATTTTCTCTCGTATCTTTTTTTTCGTTAAAGCGTCTCTCACGCCTCTCTCGTGCTGTAAAAAACTCTTTTTCGAACTTACTTCCCATTGATCTTGTTGCGTCGCGTATACGTGATTGCGCATACGAAATCCGGTGATAATCCATCGGAGAAAAAGCTATATGCATAATCACGCGGCGAAAACATTATGACGTCAAATGCAAACGATTCGCGAGAGTTCGATCAATCGCCGCTTCGTCCGTGCAAGAAGGACGATGTTTTTATTTCTCCGCGAGTATCGAGTGGGGTCTGCGCGCCGCGCGTTCAAAAGCAGTAATGCTCGCTCGGGAAAAAGCACTTGACATTGATTTCACGTTTCACACGTTTCTTTCACGACCCAGTTTTGCTATGCACTGGCGCACGTACGTATTTTACGACTGCGATATTACAACGATAATTGTTAAATTCCGCACGTACCGCTTCTGCAACGCGTGTAAAAGGGTCGGGCAGGAAACTCCGGGAAAATTCTTTACCGCAGTTACGTAATTACGGCGAGCCAGATCGGAATCGCAGCTCGCGAAATCAGGTGCATATGAAAGGCAAAGAGCTTTTTTGTGTATACAGCGAATACGTTTTGCGCGCGAAAATGCGGTTGGCCGCGTTGCGCTATAATACGATCTTCTCCTCGTACGAGAGAATTGTTATTCGCATACGTGACTGTCGCGATGCGCGCGATGTTCCGCTGCAAAAAGTCGTAATCATAACCGTATTGGTAGACGTTGTATCAAAGCGGAGATTCGAAAGAGAACTATACAAAATAAGAAATTCTTATTGGTCAGAGAGATTCAGCTCGCGGTGATGTGACAATTTCGGCGCGTTTGCACAAAGAATTTCTTGGATTTTATATTACATCGGTGTTTTTTTTAATAAAACAATATTATTTTTTTCTTTTCGCAAAAACATTTGATTTTTGACAAAAGTCTATACAATTGTGCTTAAGATAATTATAATCGTATTGATGCACAATCTTTCGCGCGGCACAAGTGGAGAAAAATTATATTTTCATCCCGCCCCTTTCGCGACGTAGTCTGATTAACGGGTTCCAGCGAGTAATTGTGCCGGTAATTAGCGCCCCAAAGTGGGCACTTCCATTTGTCAAATCTCTGGCATTTTCTGTCAGCGATGGAGAGTCGATAATAGAAAATGTAATAAATCACGCATAAAAAATTCTACGAGGCAGATTATTTTTATCTTTTGTCTTTGAAGCATTTACAGCCTCACCAAAATTCCTGTAAAATTTTTTTATCTAAAGACATTCCCCGTCTATGAGCCGCGCGCGTAAGCTAAGTCAACATTCATCATTCATTTTTACAATCTGATTTTCAATTACACAATTTCTCTCAAATATTAAAAGATTATAAACAACCGTTTGTACATTAATGAGAATAAAATTGCGCTCAAAATCTTGAAGCGCATTAAGTGTTCTTTATATCCCCGTTGATTTATCGTCGAAAAATGTCGATACCAAAGACGGCTTTCTTTCTGTCTCGTGCAGAACGAGAAAAGAAAAGTTTAGTATTCGCATGAGACGCTTATATGTATGTCTTGCTTCTGTGTGACAGAATTTAATTCTCCAAAGTGCCGAGGCCGTCGTGATCGATTGCGCGTCACTTCTAAACTGCTCCTTACTTTCGACAGTTCTTCCGATAAAAAAAAAAAAAAAAAAAAAAAAAAAAAAAAAAAAAATATGCGCAACACTCGCACACGTCGACGTTAAATATGGGATCGATTGATAGAACCACTTTCGAAACAAATATGTCGAATTGATCTTAACTTATACATATGTACTCTTCATCACATCGAGGATCTCGTTATTTAACCCTCCTCGGGAGAAGAGCCAATATTATTGTATAACGAATGTGCAGTCACGTATAAAGGTTTCTAATTGCATCAAAATGTTAATTAAGGCGTAACGAGGTACAATTTCTCATTGTACATATAATATCTAATATATAATCAAAGAATTTAAATAATGTTCTATCGTGCGCGAAGAGATCGGATATCTAATTATATTTGATCGATATCGGATCAAATTGCGGCATAGATGTGATATACGACGATACAAGAAATTAATTATAACGATGTTTTCGCATAAATATGCTCTTTTACTTTGGTTTTCGTGTTTATGAAATTTTTCCGTCCCGTGCATTTGTATTTTTGAGTTTTCATGTGATTAAGTGATATGTTACATGGATTTTTTTTTAAATTAAAATGCGTATCTAGAAAGTTTACAATTGTGTGTAAAATCTATATAGCAATTATGTATTACGTAAGAAATATAAGAAATTGGCAATCACATCGACCACACAAAACGATAGGTATATATATATTCACCGATATGTGTGGTAGCAAACCGAATTATTGGAATCGACAAGGGACCACCGTCAATTGGATTTCGCAAGCCGCATCGCCGTATTTGCTTTTTATTTACGCCTCCACTTCGTAATTGCTGCGGTATCATACGATCTCGTGTATCCATGTGTGCTTTTCAAGCGGAAATTTTAGCTGTAAACTTTTGCGCGGAATTGAGTGTCAGAACCGTCTCGTTTCTACAATTTATATATACAGGATATCCGATAACTGTATCATGTCTCGAACGGAACATGTAGAACAGGTTATATTGAGTCGAAATGTTCTTTACCATTTTGCGAGTTTTGCAATAATTAAAAGTCTGCCGTGAAGAAACAATCCAGCATTTCGCGTGCTCACGATATTGCTGAGCATGCGGTGACTTAATGAGAGGAGTTAAGTTTTTAATTAAAAAAATATACTTATTAAATGATAAATAAATAAATAATTTTTTTGTTTGATTTTTTGCGATTTGATTTTTAATTAAAATAAATTAATAATACTTTCAATTTTCAAACCACTTTCGCGATTTGTTTTAATCAAAATTATTATTAATAATCATTGTTATGAAACACTTTTCCATTGAATCACCGCGCGCTCAGCAATCGTGAGCACGCGAAATGCTGTCTTTTAATTCATGGCAAACGCAGGCTCATTTACGTGGATCTTTATAAATTAATAACTGCATTAATTATTGTAAAACTCGCACAACGGTAAAGAACTTTTTGATTCAGTACAATCTGTTCTCCCTGCTTACGAGAGGTAATACGATTATTATCGGATACTTTGTATATGTTATCGGAAATACCAAATATATTCGTCATTATATTCTTCTGAGTGGATTTCTCCTTCCAAACGACCTGACTACAATAAGCATAATCGAACATAAATCGCGAATAAAATTGCTGTTTCATTACCGCGGTATAAATTCTGTAGAATATTATATGTTAATAGCGTACAATCTTTTTTGTTCCCGTTCATATCATTCTGCCTTAATTGGCCTATTTTTCACTGCTGCAAAATCGAGGAGATCCTCTTGAGAGTCCGGCGGGACTGTTCTCCGCGAAAAAATAAAAATGAGAGGGAAATGCTAAGAGGACGACGGTAAATTTTCGCGTATATTTAGTTGTGTTTCCCGAAGTAGTTAATGGATTCCCGGGAATCGGCGATGTGAGCCAGCGGCGCGCGGTTCGAATGACGAGATGAATCTACGCAATAGCTAGATCAGAACATCGTGCGGTCGATCCCCGCGTAATTAATATGCTTCGTATGGCCAACAATTTAGTGATGCACACCAGGGGTCAGCGCAGAGAGAGAGAGAGAGAGAGAGAGAGAGAATGTTTGGTAGTTCGCCTAATTAAACTTCTGGCAAATTCGTATTTAATTTTAGGTATTAACCGCGATTACGATGTGCGTCACGTGTGTAAGTTCGCGCCGCAATGTCTGTCAGTCGGAAAACTGCAGTTTAACGTAAGTTGCGAACTCTTAACGAACTATGTGACATATTTATTTCAGTTTTACCGATAATCAAACTCGAGCATATGAGACACTTATTCGAGTAAAACGACGAGTTTTTACACGCGTCGAAAATAATTAATGAATTTCCACAGTATTTGATAATGTCTTATTAAACTTTCGCACACATGTATATATCAAAATTAATAACTCTTTTGTTTCTTATTATAATCTTTGATGTTTGCATTTGAACACAATTATTTAAATGAAAATAATTATTTGACACGATACTAGATGAAATAAGTCAACTTTGTTAACTCGAAAGATATTTGCGTGCACAGTTTACTGCACGCTTTAACTTATTGGTTTTTTTGGTTTGAAGAAAGAATTTGGTGTGTTGATCGCGCTACAGTTTCAGCAAATACATATTTGGTCTTGTCTGTAAGCGATAAATCGGATTCACATCAGGAAAGAGATATCTCTCCAATTTCCTGTCTTTTCGGCGTTTATTCGCTAACTCGGAGACTCACGCTTTTAACGCGGATGACCTGTACACAAATCCTGAAAATCGAATTTCGTGGGTTCTTCTGTGTCAGGCATCTTTGTCTGCCAGGTCTACGACAGAGCAAATTTGCGAAAATCAGATTTCGCGGGTCGAATGCAATTTGGCAGCTTCTCGCTTCCACCTAGAAAGTTAACGCTACAATGAATTCTCTGCAATTATCTTATTGCTGACTTTGGTGAATCGACTCTTTTTTTTGTGTGCTAACTCAAAGGCAACATATAATTTTAGAAAACAAATGAACGTTAAATAACATCCAAAAGATGATTCAAATATTAAAAAGAAAGAATTATGTTTTTGCATTTCTTGCAAATTAAACTTGTGACATATATTTCCGCCGCATGCTCTCGGAAGCAGCACGAAAATAAGGATGTTCGGTATAATAGCTGTATAAACTTTTTTTGTGTAAACGCGAGTGCAATTTAACGACTCGCGTGACGTGGGTGGGTGTGCAGTGGACACCCACCCCTGCGCATATATAAAACACTCGCGAGCAAAAAGTATTCGCGTCAGCCGGTCGTATATAAGCACTCGCACAATGACCTCCAAGAGTGCAGTCGTTATTTAACATGTCACGCGTATTTTATGAGACCGCGTCGCACAGCTTGCGCAACAAATAATATCTGTAGAAATATATGATAAAAAACGCGCAGGAAAGACAGAGATAAGAGAGAGAAAGAGAAAGAGGAAGAGAACTGCGACTTTTTAACACCTTTTACACGTTGAGCAAAGCTTTACAAAAGATGCACCTCTCTTCTTCCAGAAAGACGCGCAATTTCTTGTGAAGTTGTAATTCTAAGCAATATAAGCTATTTAAAAAAGAATTTGAAAGAATTCTCGTTTACATTGCAAATTGCGAACAAATTGTGAATTATGATCATTAAGAGACAAGAGAGAAAGACAGAATTATGCTGTAAAAATATTTGTCTTACTTGTCTTTAAAATTCTAACAAAATTTAGATATATATATATAGAAATGGAAAATTATTTTGCAAAAAATGTATAAATTTCGCGCTGTATCGCGCGCGATATACGAAGTAACACGTTTGTACTAAAGTGAGACCGATCATACTCCGAATTAAGTTTCGATCTGAAGAAAGAGAAAGAATACACACATTTAGTTATTGAGAGTTCAACTTGATGAGAAAGAACTTACACAAGATCCTTCATTTTCTCTCAATTAGCTACACTCCGAACGGTATATCACCTTATTACAGAACTTTTACCGAATCTACTTTTCGTGCTTCCGTGAAAACTTTCCGAAGTGAAATTGCCGGCGTACGAATATATAAATTACATAAACAAGAAGTCACGAAACTTTGCCCTTATCGCAACCCGCGCTTCGCCACGCGCGCGCACATACACACACGAGATTTTGAAGCAGCGTAAAAAAGTGGGCCAAGTCTATATTGAACATAGTCGGAATCAGTCCGTTGACTACGGATTTTAAGGAATAAATTTCCGTGACGCTTCTTTTAAGAAGCATTGCGCGGCTGAAGTTTGTACTTGACGGAGTTCTTGTTTTAAGAATAATAGCTTTGCGAAGTCAGTCGCATTGCGTCCAATTTTCTGGGAATAATTTTAAGTTCTTGTTCCGTATTTCTCTCTCCGTTATACAGTTTTAAAGCAGATAAAGTACAATATTTTATGTAAGCGTCGTTATCGTTAATGTAAATATTATTACAAAGTAAGTATATTATTACAAAGTAACGTATATAGACAGAGGTCAGGATACCGTGTTTATTTAGAAGATACGTGAAAATTTGCTTATTTAAAAGTTGTGTTTAAACTATTGAACACGTGATATTTAAACTCTTGTCTTTTGTGTTTTCCTCTTTATATACAATATATACACGTATATTTCAAACTTGCGCCTTTGTTGAAATACGAAGTCCGCGTGAAGTTTTTACATCGTACAGTAAACAAAACTTGCTTGCGGAACTTTTGAAGAGAAACAACGATAAAAGCGTAGAGTCGTACAGGTTAAAATACCGTAATTAGCTGGTATTATAACAGAAAATATTAAGATATTCGTGAGGTTTATGGTGCGCAGGTTAAATTCAACGTTTCAAACAGTTTGTACTTTCTCCAACTACGTTAAATTACCCATTCGTCAGTTACATATTTGCCCGTACATATCTTCCAACTGCGCAATAACGTTCCAGTTAGAGATACGCATAATTTCGAGATCTTTATCTCTCTCTCTCTCAACCTTCTGTTTTATTGTTGCGCAACGTGCAAATTATGATGCACTATCTTCATTCTTTGACTCTTAAATTAATTTGAAATAATTTCTCATTAGAAAATGTATATTGAGAGACCAATATGGTAAACTTTAGATAAATAAGCTTTTTATAGCGAGTGTATCGTTTCGTTATTAAAACAACATTAAAAATCAATATAATACGTATTAAGATGTAGTTACTTCCGGCTGAAATTGTTGTCGAGAATTCGCGCTCTTTGAAGGAAATTTGATAAAGCGCAAAATTACATTTGTATAGCAGGATTTTCAGGATAGATCAAGAAGGTAAGATAACAATCCTTCGCTCAATAACTAGATAGAAAATATGCGCGAAAGCACTTTTAAGTAAGAAATTTTGCGGGAACTAACTAAATTTACGCAACTAAAGTAACGTGGTTAGTTATTGTGTATAGACAACTACATTTATAGCGTTCCAGCTTTTGCTTTGTATTTGACTTTTTTGCGATAAATTTTGCAGATAATATATAAAGTTAGTAAAGCAGTATGTTGTATTTGAAAGAATTATATCGTATAATATAATTTTATTGTAAATAATTAGAGTTATAAAAATGTGATAATATTTTTATAAATTACATTATATCTTTACTTGATGACAAAACCTTGCAAAATACAAAAATATTTTATAAAAATGATAATGTTTTACGCTAAAAAGAATATATAACTATATTTGTGAAGAAATGAGTTCCATTCATTTATGTTCCGGTAAAAGAGAAAAATTGTTACTAACGATTTCCATTACAAAAATATGTGAATACATGCAGATATAATAAATTATACAGTGATATATTTATACAAAGTGATATATATAGTTTTTTTTATGTTCATTTTCATTATTTTCAAAAAAAAAAAACGTTCGTTCTCTGAAAGTAAACCTTTCAGTATAATATTTGAAATTTAAATGTTGCACGCCAATATTTACATTTTGGAAATATTTTAAAAATTATTGCCATTTCTTTACAAAAAAAACCAGGTCGGAACAACATGAGTAAAATTTTCACCTCGAAATAGTAACCTCGAGAGATCTCTTGCGTTCAAAAACGCTCGTTGTTAAGGCATGTTCATGTTAAAAATTACCTCCTGTCGCACATTTAGTGGTGACTTTCATCAAGTGAAATTGTGCTTGACAATTTTTCATCGAGAGTGAAAGTCCGTTGAGGCGTGAAGGCGCATCCTTAGCTACTTTTGCCCGGCAAATCGAAAGAGTATGAGCTTTTCGAGAGAAGATCTCTCTACAAAATCGATCATAAGAAGTCACTGTATCATGATTAATCGTAATATAGCTCGTTTCCCGACAGTGTAATATTGTAACTTTAAAGAGAAGATCTTTGTGAAAATTGTTTACTATTACATACTCTCTTATTAAAAGACGCAAGAAAATAGTTTAAGGATTATTCAAAGATTATGTGAAAGAAAGCAAACATTAATTTTTCTTTTGTATTTAGCGACAGAAAATAAAATAATTAATCCGGGAGTAGTCGCGTGGGGTGTTTTTTACACCCCAGCGTCGAAAAAATGAAGCTTACGTCACAGTAGTTGTTTTATTGTTTTTTTTTTGTTTTTATTTTCTTGATTTCTGTTTACTTTTTTCAGAAAATATTAATTAAATTTATATCTATAAATTCCTTAGTTCTTAATAAATTATGAAACAATCAATAATTTTTAATATGTGATGAATAACAATGATTTTTAACTAGGGTGTAAAAAACACTCCACGCGACCGTTTACGCACAAAAAAAATGGCGCGACTACTCCCGGATTAAAC